>SKCR01039769.1:0-127058 GCA_019454045.1 Zanthoxylum bungeanum
GAGAATCCATTTAATTGCTTTTCTCAGTGTTCTTTTCCTGAATTAGAGAGAAATGCCTCATTACATCCATTGCGTGAGCAATATCTGGTCTGAAACATACTATTGCATACATTAGGCTTCCAACTGCTTAAGAATAAGGTATTGATGACATCTCATCTATCTCTTTCTTGGCGCGAGTGGGACAAACTCTTATACAATTTGAAGTGGTAAGCTAGTGGAATGCTGAAAGGTTTGACAATTTGTATATTGACTCTTTTGATTACTCGTTCAATAAAATTCTCATGTGATAGTCATAACCTTTGTTCTTTCTGTCTCGGACATATGGATTTCTAAAATCTGTTAAGCTGGTCATAAGTCCTTAATGTCAAAAGACTTATAAAGATCATTCTTTAGCTGGTTGATTTTCACTGTATTTTTCTCCAACAATCAACATGTCATCTACGTATAATAAAATATAACGAAATTTCCTTCGGGGAAACCTTTGAATATAAATTAATGGTCTGCAACATTTCTTTTATAGCCTTGATTTACCATTACGAGTCAAAAATTTTTATACCATTGCCTTAGTGCTTGCTTGAGGTCGTACAAATTCTTATTAAGCTTGCAAATAGGTTCTCTTATGGCATGAGAAATACTATATTGACATTCATATGTTCAAGCTCCAGGTTCAAACTGGCTACCAATCATAGATAACTCGTATTGAAACCATTTTTTACAACTGGTGAAAAGATTTCTGTAACATCCCCCTCATTGAGGAGATGCTACTGGCAGGGAATAGATTGATTTATCCCCCTGCGCCTTTGAATTTCTGACTATGATCCATACTACAACTTTATCTCAAAAGTAAACTACTACATGGGACCATTGCCCAAAATATCAACAAGATGCAATATAATTTAATACTTATAATGGTAAACTCAAATTACACTTCTATTTACACAACTTCGTACTGGGCCACTTTTAACTTTTTTACAACGACTTATACCATACTAGTGTATGCATGCAACTTTACTTTGACTCTGATTGGACTGTAACTCTATACTCGATCTGTTGGACCCAAACACACCCTAGTGACTACCATCCCAATATCCATCATCTCGAGCTCGTCTTCCATATATTCCTGCAAAATAGAGAAACCAGGAGTGAGGGGTTAGATCGTTTGAACGACCTAGTGAGTGGACGATTTAAAATGAAAACTGAAATACTTTATGAAATCCATTGTTCTAAAACTGAAATCTTTTAAGAAAGCTGTCTGTAGACGCTGATTTTCGCTCCAGGTCTACAATTGAGATTTTATATAGGGGCCTAGCGATCCTGCAAAACAAAAAGTAAGAGTGAGCGGGAGTACTACCCACCGGTGTGGTGGGTGCCGGGGGCACTCCGACGCCCAAGTCCGTAAATGAACAAAGGTAGTATAATGGAAGGTCAAGTTAGATGCTACCTTGAACTCCGTTGAATGCCGTGAGGGCGATAAGTGGCAAGAGCGGCGAGCTTGAGAATGTCCCAAAGCTGTGGTAGGAGAGCCAGAAGTTGGATCCCTTCCTCCTGGAGCCTCGTTTCCTATATATACCTGTTGTAATAATGTGTCTTTATTGCTATTTGATTGCTCATCCGTTAGATCGACTTCATGAGGAGCTATTACTGCATTTTGCCCGTTTGTAGGCTGGAACGGATGGGTTCATGAATGGTGTTTATGACCTTGGGCGTTACGTGGGCTGGCGTTGGGTGAGCCTTTGGTTATGGATTGGGCGTGTGATACTTTATTGGGCCTAGGTTTGTGGATCTCTGGGCCTTTATGTACATCAAACCTTGGGGGTTCCATTAGTAAGAATCTGTGATGGTAACTTGGGCTTGGATCCATGCTGGGGGCCTAGTATTGGGCCCGAAGTAAAATGTCGAAATTGCCCTTGGACCAAATTTGGCCCGTACAGTTTGTCCCATACTCTCTAAGTCAAGGAGTCCTTGGCTTGGAGAGTACTTGATGCATGTGTAGCTTGGGACGAGGCCATAGTATGTAGGGATACTCGACTGTTGATGCTGCCTATTGTTTAAACGAATGTAAAGTTATGAGCTTGACTCTATATGAGCATTTGGGGAAGTACCCAATCGATTGAACCAGATGAAGGTCAAGAAATAAGTCAAGCAACATGTGTATTCCATGTCTACAACTTGACTCGACATGAGTCAATGGGGGATGTCCCCAGTCGACTGGACTTGATGAGTCCAGGAAGATATAAGTCATACGACATGTGTATTCCATGTCTACAACTTGAATCGACATGAGTCAATGGGGGATGTCCCCAGTCAACTGGACTTGATGAGTCCAGGAATATATAAGTCATTCGACATGTGTATTCCATGTCTACAACTTGACTCGACATGAGTCAATGGGGGATGTCCCCAGTCGACTGGTCTTGATGAGTCCAGGAAGATATAAGTCATTCGACATGTGTATTCCATGTCTACAACTTGACTCGACATGAGTCAATGGGGATGTCCCCAGTCGACTGGTCTTGATGAGTCTATGAAGATATAAGTCATACGACATGTGTATTCTATGTCTACAACTTGACTCGACATGAGTCAATGGGGGATGTCCCCAGTCGACTGGACTTGATGAGTCCAGGAAGATATAAGTCACACGACATGTGTATTCCATGTCTACAACTTGACTCGACATGAGTCAATGGGGGATGTCCCCAGTCGACTGGACTTGATGAGTCCAGGAAGATATAAGTCATACGACATGTGTATTCCATGTCTACAACTTGAATCGACGAGTCAATGGGGGATTGTCCCAGTCGACTGGACTTGATGAGTCCAGGAAGATATAAGTCATTCGACATGTGTATTCCATGTCTACAACTTGACTCGACATGAGTCAATGGGGGAGTCCCAGTCGACTGGTCTTGATGAGTCCAGGAAGATATAAGTCATTCGACATGTGTATTCCATGTCTACACTTGACTCGACATGAGTCAATGGGGGATGTCCCCAGTCGACTGGTCTTGATGAGTCCAGGAAGATATAAGTCATACGACATGTAACTGGACTTGATGAAGGTCAAGATAATCCTCATACTACGGGTCAAAGGACCATGGGATTCTCCAATGTCATCTGGACCAAATGAAGGTCCGGGTTTTGATATCTTTTTATGACATTACCTACAAGTTCTGAGAACATGAAACATGAAAGCGACGTAGTAGAGCAAGTTATTTTTTCCTTTTGACTAGAGGCTTCATTGAGTAAACGAGTTGATCTTCTCGTATCAATAACCTCTGCTGTTTGGGTCTGATGTTGATCTATCCATCAGTTTGTCGGATGGAAGAAATAGAATGAGTACATTATTTCCTTTGTATTGTCTGATGATCCTCCAAATAAGAATATCTGTGGTATAGAAATCATGTTGTCTCGGGCAATCGACAGCCTGCAGTATAACCATGTTATTTTTATCCAAGCTGAGTGGGGTTCTTTTCGTATGAGTATGTACATTGTGTCGACTGGGCTGGACTTCAGCAACGTTGTCGTTTGATGGAGGTCATCCATAGCAGATGTGACAGCTACGTATGCGATGAGACTTTGTCATGTGGGGTCGCCTTTCCCAGCCAAAAGTTTCTGCACACACATCATCCTTGAGTCAAGCCACAGAACCGGCCCAGCCCAATGCACCTAAATCGACATATCCACTAACGCCACAACTGCTTCCACTCCAATAGGCCTAAGCGAGACCCTTCAGTCAGCAGAACCAAAATCGGTTCAGAATGGCCATAATTGCTTAATCAGCACCAAAACAAATGATAATCGACGAGGGCACATATAAAACAGGCACAAAACATAACCTAGTTGGGTTCGACGAAGAAAAGCAAGTACACTAAGCCCAACATCAGAGCCCATCCGTGAGAGACAAAACAAGTCTATTTTAGTCCACATGCACTGTCCATCTCAAGAGCAAGAAACTGGGACACGAATCCCACACGAATTCAGTCCAAAAGGAGGCACACTCCATTTGTGGGCCTATACAAGCAGCCCGCGAAGCTTTGTCCCCCATCCATTTCATTTTCAAAAACCGTAGGAAGTGTCCACACCTGATTAAAGCAATAAGCAGCTCTAATAGTAAGCAAAAAGCTTTGCCACATCACTTTGCAATTGTCGGCCCATCAAGCATAAAAGACCAGCTCTATAGCAAACACTCAAGCAACTAAACTAAATCAGCCTATAGAGATTGGAATCCTACACACCGATGGTGCAAGACTTGCCATCAATGAGCAGAAACAAACAAAACCTTCATGAGCAAATTATGAGCTATACATCTCATATCGGCTGAATTCAGGAGTAGTATCCCGAGCTCGACTCCACAATCCAGCTTATGTCACTCCACACTCCTTATATGCATGTGGGGTAGGTTTTCACGATTATTATCTTGGGAAGCTTCCATGCGACTTTATGTGTGACAGTTACGCATGGATCCTAACCGAATGAACCACTTCGTTGGGTAGTAGGCGTCTTAGGCCCATAGTATTGCTTATTTGCACTGTAGGTAATGAGCTCTTTTTTTTTTTTTTTTGGCTTTGAACTAGTGGGCTTTCAAGCATCTCTCTAACTTCTATTATTCACGGTCTCTGGGGTCTACAACGTGAGCCACATTAGAAATATTATTATTATTTTTTATAGCTTGGATGCCTCTGTCTCAGTTGGATTATTGTCGTGTGGGCTCATTGTTGCATTGGTAATGGGTTTGGTGATAACATTATCATGGTATATTTCGTTACTTTTATTATAATGATTTTATACTTTTGTTGGGCTTTGTTGTTTTATTTTGAGCTACTTTTGTCTTTGGGACTTGGGCTTTGGGTTTTGTTCTCTTATGAGCTTGGTAGCTTTACGTGTCAATGGACTTCTTTCTTCATGGGTCTTTCTTTCCCAACCTACAGTATCACTCATGGTAGGTTGACTTTTCGGTAGCTCGCTCATGGCTCATGGGTTACGCGTGGTGGAATGTTTCCTTCATGATCAGCAAACGTGGACTGGACACACCTCCATGCACATGTAAAATTTGGTTGCATGCTCATTCCTTATTTTCTTTCGTGTGTATGATGCCAATTGGTACAGGCAACGTGCCACCACACCTTACAAAGGTACATGAGATTCAAAAGTCGACTGGACATAATGAAGGTTCAAGAAAGCCCTTCCCTATGAAGGTATATGGGAGTATTCTGTTGATTGGTCCTAATGAAGGTCCAAGAAAATACCTCACTCCCCATTCAACAAGACCAAATGAGGGTCTGGACCTTTCATGTCTTCTGAAGGGATGATAATCCTTCAATGTGGTGTGGAGGAGAGACAGTCCTACTATGTCGTATGGAAGAGATAACATTCTAACGCATGTCGTTTGAGGAATATGACTACCTCTCCAAGTTGTTTGGAGTGCTGATAATCCATTTTTTATATAGGTAATTGGGCTATGTTTTATCTAATGGTACATCCCAGTCAAACTAAGTCTTATTCCATCTCATGTCGGATAGGATCTTCAACAAGTGTCAAAGCTCATTAGTGTTGTGTCGAGTGGAACTTTTAGAAAGTGACAAGCTGCATTTATAGTAATGTCAATTGGGACAACCTCAACACACACTATTGTCGAGCGAGGCATCCCTAATAAGCTTTAAGCCAGACATTATAAATGTCGACTGAGAATTCCATAACAATTACCTAGTCGAAGTGTCGACTGGGACACCCATAGCAAGCCTCATATTATAAATTGTAATACCTACTATGACATCTATACGAGCCCCAAGCACACATTGGTGTTGATTGGGAGACTCTTAGAAACGCAAGGCGTACCTGATAATATTGACCGGGATCTCCCCGCCAAATCTTTATTCAGGTATTGTCGACTCGTTTTGGGAGGATATGACAATCCTCTCATGTCGTTTGAAGATGACACAACTTTCATATTGTGTGAAGGAGATTGAGATTTATCCAGTTGTCTGAAAATATTGAAAATCTTCATATGTAATGAAAGATGATAACGATTCCCTATGCGTAGTCTCATGTTGTCTCGGCTTAGTTTTCTTTTTGGGGTGACCCGTAGCCTCGGGCCTTTGAGAGGTTGAAGAAATATTTTCCAATGTTTGTGTTAATCTTTGAAGGATGGATAATTTGGTGATCATAAGATATGGAGTTTGCTCGTTACGTGACGCCATATAGTATAGATGTTTGAAATGATCGTAGATGGAGAGATCTTTGCATGCTGTGAACCGCTAAGGCCCCACGGTGGGCGCCAAATTGTAGACGTTGATTTTCGCTCCAGGTCTACAATTGAGATTTTATATAGGGGCACTAGCGATCCTGTAAAACAAAGATGTAGAGTGAGCGGGAGTACTACCCACCGGTGTGGTGGGTGCCGGGGGCACTCCGACGCCCAAGTCAGTAAATGAACAAAGGTAGTAATAGATGGAAGGTCAAGGTTAGATGCTACCTTGAACTCCGTTGAATGCCGTGAGGGCGGTAAGTGGCAAGAGCGGCGAGCTTGAGAATGTCCCAAAGCTGTGAGTAGGAGAGCCAGACGTTGGATCCCTTCCTCCTGAAGCCTCGTTTCCTATATATACCTGTTGTAATAATGTGTCTTTATTGCTATTTGATTGCTCATCCGTTAGATCGACTTCATGAGGAGCTATTACTGCATTTTGCCCGTTTGTAGGCTGGAACGGATGGGTTCATGAATGGTGTTTATGACCTTGGGCGTTACGTGGGCTGGCGTTGGTGAGCCTTTGGTTATGGATTGGGCGTGTGATACTTTATTGGCCTAGTTTGTTTGGGATCTCTGGGCCTTTATGTACATCAAACCTTGGGGGTTCCATTAGTAAGAATCTGTGATGGTAACTTGGGCTTGGATCCATGCTGGGGGCTAGTATTGGGCCCGAAGTAAAATGTCGAAATTCCTTGGACCAAATTTGGCCCGTACACTGTCTTTTCTGAAAACTCTCTTTTTTAAAAGTAGACCTTTTTTTTCTGAAAAACCTTTTTGAAAACCTTCTTTTTGTAAAATTCTGATATATTATGTAAAACTAAATTCTCTTGAAAACTCTTTCATAAAACTTATCATTTCTGAAAATCATAACTTTAGAAATATTGTTTCTGGAAATCTGTCTCTGTAAATCTGGACGTATGACGGCGTTACGTCTCGCCGTCCCCCCTTACGCCTAAACTGGTGGGCTTGGGGCGTTACGTCTCGTCGTCCCCAAGCCACTGAACTGAAGCCAGATGTGTGGATCAATGCTATCATCTCGACTCTGAATCTGGGATATGAAGGCGTTACATTTTGTCATCCCTATCTTGAATCTAGGATCTAGAGGCATCTGTCATCTCTACTCTTGAACTACATATGCATACATTTTGAATCTGTCAATTCCAGTATATGTACCAAGTTACAACTGAGGTGGGATTTTCCCACATGCCTCCGTAAATCAAGAAATCATGCTTTTAAATCAATCTTTCTAAAACATTTATTAAAACATTTTATTCATAAAACATATGTAAATAAACTTGGCTAACGCCTATATGCGAAAAGTAAGTTTCAATTTAAAAACATAAGTAAATACAACTTGAGAAAATGGTCAACTTACAGATTTAGAATCTGGCAGGCATTATTTTGTTTCGCTGAATGAAGTTGCAGTTCATGCGGGGATCTAATTAAAACTTAATTAGTAGATAAGTCATGGATTATGCTTGAAACATGATATAATGCATGTATATGCGCTGATACGGAACCCCTTGGGTCGCCTCTAACATCCTAAGATGTAATACAAATGAAATGAATCTGTTTCTGTTACACGTTGCGATGTCGAGTCGCGAGCATCACGACGTCTATACTAGCAGACTCAGGCAGAGAGAGCATTTCATGTCATGCATCGCGACGCCAGGTGCTGAGCGTCGCGACTTCCACACGACAGACCCGATGTTTTCATATGACCAACCTGAGTCTTCCACACAACCGACCCAAGTCTTCCACACGACCGACCTGAGTCTTCCATATGACCGATCTCGAGTCTTCCATATGACCGACCCGAGTCCTCCAAACAATTGACCCGAGTCTTCCACACGAACAACCTGAGATAAAGAGTAATTTCATGATTCGCATCGCGACGTCAAGTATTGAGCGTCATGACGCCTACACGACCAGACTTGAAATAGAGGGCATCTACAAACTCGACGTCGCGTCAGGTCGTGAAGCTAGCCCATACACGTCACCACGCTGGCCTGATTACAGGCCAATATTCAACTCTTCACTTTCTAGTTTGCTCCAAATGCATTTCCAACACTCCCAACTACAACCTTTATGCTAGCAATTCTTTAAACATCAACATTCATACATTCTACACCAATATACCATCATCAAAACAACCTTTTAATCTCATAAATCTTAATTTAACTTAATGTCTAGTATTTTATAAACTTGACCATATCTTAATCTAATCAATTTCTTAGTTTCTAATCCACCTTGATGCAACCACTAACATGCTAACAACACTAACATAACATTATTTTATCAAAACTCCACAATTTAAGTTTTAGGTCAAGATCTTCTTACCTCAAATCACTTGATTTCCTTAACCATTTTAGTCTTCTAAGCTTGATATTCCTCTTTCTCGCTTGTTGTGTGTGGTTTGATTTGTATGTATTTCTTCTTTAGTTTTGGTAAGAAAATATCTTCCCTTTTTTCATTCCCTTCTTTCTTCCTTCTTCTATCTTTTCACAGTTTCTCTCATTCTTAAATGCTATGGATGATTGAATAGTGTCCCCCTTTTATATTAGGGTTTGTTTATAAAATGACCAAATGGAAAAAAAAAATCAGAAACTTTGAGAATTCTCTAGATTGGTCATCGGGTATTATTCATCTAAATTTTTAGCTGCATTATTGACCTATTTTTGGTTTAAATCTAGAAAATGTCCAGCGAGGAAGTTGTAGGTCTCGGTCTTAGCTTTTCGACGATATAAAATTCATAAAACTCGAAGTTCATATGAAAAGTACGGCTCAAATACCATGGACAGTCCAGATTAGAATATTGAGTAACTTATGTACCGGAACTGCAAGAAATTTGCCGAATATCCCAAAAATCATTCCATGAGCACGTACATGCTAAACATGATTTACACTATGTATTATGCCATTTATATCTTAGTAGTCGTCGGGATTCGGGGTGTTATAACTTCTCCCCCTTTAATAGGATTCGTCCTCGAATCCTTCTGATGATGAACTTCTTATGTATGTCTTGGTTTGAAGATATCTGGTCTCTACTGTTGTTATCCTCCTTACTTCTTTCCAACTTTCTGCTCAAGAATTCAGAGTATATCAGAATACTAGAAAAAATGGTTGCTGAAGGAACTTCCAAGGACTAAGTATTCAACTTTAAGAATCGAATAGAGTATATCAGAATAAGAGATTTTCTAGTATGGAAACTAAGTCCGTACAATATATGTATTCCTCCACAAATCTTTCATCCATAAAATTTATCTATCTCTTCTTCTACACTTCATGACGTCCCGACAGAGTGTACTGGAAGTACTCAATCTTTTATGGTCTGAACCCGAGTTCTCTCGAACAAGTGCCCGAGTGAATCACATCTTTCTGTCTGATACTGTATGACTGTATCTTACTTTATCTCATTCTTTTCTTTAAAGATTTAGTATTTCTTCAGATTCCTAGACGGTCACTCACCTCATTATTGCTTCCACATAAACATACTTAACTTGTAAGGTCTTGATCGATTCTGATGCATTTGTGCTAATATGGTCGTACCCACAATTACTCCAATTGAATCATTAATCCTTAATAAACGCACTTGATCTATATGAGGAATTTATCATTTTTGCCTAAGTCATACTGGTATCGTGTAACTTCAATGAATATGTATATGAATCCTTCTCAACTAGTGCTCTCATATCTATAAAGATATTGTGTCTCATATAGTTAGGTTTCTTTACGTTATGTCTTAACTCGGGGGTAAATGTATATAAAAATAATCTATTTCGCTATTACAAATGATCGTACTTGATATTTTTTTAACTCCGCATGCTCGATCTGATCCTAGCATTCTTCCTCTTAATTTATCTCTTTAACCCTCTCTTTCTCTTTTCTAAGTTTTAATTGCTTATCGGTTCCGTCTTTCAAGTTCTTGCATCTCTATTTATCTCAGGCTTAGGATCTTATGGTACATGATCACGCTCTTATATGCTCTAAGTTTACTATCACGGTTTTCTGATATCTCTTAAATCCAAGATATTAATCCTTACTGTTAATGTCGACACTAGCGAATCGGTTCTAGTTAATGTTCATACTCTTTTCGTACCTTCAAATTTGTTGCTAGTGTAACTCTGACTAACTTTCATTCACACTGACCTATTTTCCTTGCCTGGTTATCCCACTTTCACATATTCCTATAATCTTATTTCGTCAAATATTTTCATGGTCTCAACAATATCAATATACTTAATTTTCTTTGGCAGTCTTATATTTTACCCCAATTAATTCATTTCAAGTCATCCTAAGCATTATTCGTAATGGTGTGTTGCGAATGAAACATACGACTATACTCGTTACCTTCTTTCTGTTTCATATCTAATGGAATTACAGTCTTATTTCGCACTGATATAGGCATTCCTAGTCATTTCATAGTTCTACTGAACTTAACCATCAAGAGTCTATCTTAACACTTATGATATTTTGTCATTGTTTATCTAGTATCTTTTTCTATTGTCGTCTTACCTCGACAGTTTCACCTCAAACCTTTTACTTAACATTCCTTTCGTCATACTTCGTGGAATACTGTAATATGTCATGAATTTACTTGTTTCTGGGAATATCATTGGGATGAATATGGTGGTTCTTTATTATTGCCGTCGTTTAACGAGGGTTAGGAGGGTGTGGCTGATCTGAAGTCTTTTTCTGTCATGGTGGTCTTACTAACTATACTTGCTGCATTTGCACATGTTTCCCGTTCATAATTCTAGGATTCCCTAATTTGTATGTCTAATATTGGCTCCCACACTGAGGTATTACTACTAAGAACTATCTGGATTACCTCTTTTAATTTGTACTCCTGATTTATTTCTGACTACTGATCACACTAGCCTTACTGAGAACCTCCTTCAGGATTATTTTATCTCAAAATCCTACCATACTCCTTCTGTTATTCCTCTTACTAGTCTATGTTTCTTAACCCTCTTAAGTCATTACTTCCCTGGAAGCTATGCATCAACTTCGATTGGTTAGGGTATCTCTACTAATAATTTTTTGGTTCGGTGCTATTTTTTTTACTAGTTCTTTCATTCTAGTATAATGAGGGTTCTCTATAAGTCATATACCTTATGTTTAAGGTTTGCTCTCTCTGATTCTTTACCTTTTTTAGCTTTTCCCTCTTTGGGGGCCATGTGTTTCACATTGAATTAGGTTACCACCTTAGATTTAGATTGGCTTACTGTGAATTCCTATTGCTCCATCTTTATACAAATATAACATTATTATGATTTTATCTAGGTTTTGTTAACTTTTAGGCTATCTCGATGTTTCTGATTTGTTATCTTGTCTGATGCTCTTCTTTACTTGTTCACGTCTTTACTGGGCTCTCGTTCGGTGAATACATGCTTCCTATAGGGGTCTGTGAGTACACATTACTGGTAATTACCTAAGCTCAATGATGGTCTGGTTAGGTGTCTCTATATATATATCTAGAGTAGGGGTTACTAGAAGGAATAATTACCATTTGTTCTGTTGGGATCTGCATCGACTACTCCATATCTTAAGGCCCACAACTTTTATCAACTATCTTGAGGTCTCCACCTACGCTACTATATTTAAACTATGTTTTGTAGATTACAATTTGTACCGAATTCCTTATTACTTCATGCATCCTTCTTTTTATTAGTCCCATATTCTACCTCTTGACTCTAAACCATGCTACGAGTCTAGTGGTGTTAGTCGTGTTCCTATGGTATACTTTCTAAATCTCTTCTCTCTGCTCTTATTATAGGCCCCCAACTATGAATTTTGATCTTACTAGCCAAACTGATACTTTTGTTAACTCATAAGTATTTCCAATCTCATGACTCTGTCCTTCCATGCTTACGTGAATTTCTACTGGCTTGGTCTGATATATGGATTCTTACTAGTACTGCAGACTTTCCATCTTGACTTGTATCAGGTTCTTTCTTTTCTAACTTCAGCAACTTCCTGGATCTTTTCTGGTTGGTCTTCTACCTTTATGTATTTTCCGTTTCTGTTTTAGGATATAATATTATGTATACTGAGCTTTCGTTCGATGATATTCATCTATGCTGGTGAAGGATAAGGCAAGCATTCATATCTCAACAGATGTCGATGTCCTTGTCCTAGTATTATATATCCTGGTAGAGGTCTATTACTCATGTAAGATAGATATGAGATAGACTCCATCAGGACAAGTTTCTTAACTGGTATCACTGAGCGGTTGGAATATGGGTTGTGTGTCTATAATTCTCTATGTCTTTTTTGGTAGCTCATGTCTATTAGAAACTTCCATGAAAAATTCTGATTTCTCACTTCTCTCATCTTTTTGACTATCCTCGTGATTCATGAACTTCTATCTATATGGTGGTGGTGAAAGGCTACTGGATCTATTCGAAATAATTTTCTGAGGAATGAAGGAATCTTATTTGGAGAGAAGGAACCTTACTTTGGTCTATCTAACATCTTTATTCTTACTCAGGCTTGCTATATTCCCCTTACTACTATAGCTTTTAGTATTCTCTTCATTATCTTATTATATATCTCTACCTCTTACTGCCTTTGGTTACTTTAGGCATTTGTACCTTATTATTTACCTTTTTCTTTTTAGCTTTATCTTTCTAACTTTACTATATGTTCTCATAGCTTATCTTGAACTTCTGCTAATAATTCAAGATAATTACAGAAGGATTTTCAACTAGGACAAGGATTATGGTTGCTTTCATGAGAAGAATATTCAACTAGCTTGGGACTCTTACTAACCTGTCTATAGGACTTGAGGACATACTCGATGATCAAATATTGGAGAGGTAGTGCCTCGTATACTAGTACCTCATGCATACTATGTATACAAGACCCCATCACTCTACCCACTTGCAGTCACTGAATCCCTAGACCATTCTCTGATACCATCCTTGTAACATTCCCCTCCTCGATGAGATGCTACCGGCAGGGAATAGACTGATCTATCCCCCGAGCCTCTAACTTTCTGACTATGATCCATACTATAACTCTATCTTAAATGTAAACTCATACATGTGACCATTGCCAAAATCAACAACATGCAATGTAATTTAATACTTAGAACTGTTAACTCAAAACACTTCTCTTTACAACTCTGTATTGGCCACTTTTAACTTTTTTCAACGACTTACACAATATTAGTGTATGCATGCAACTTTACTTTGACTATAACTGGACTGTAACTCTGTACTCGATCTGTTGGACCCAAACACCCTAGTGAATGCCATCAGTATACATCCTCTCGAGCTCATCCTCCATGTATTCTTGTAAAACAGAGAGAAACTGAGAGTGGGAGGTTAGATCGTTTGAACGACCTAATGAGTGAACGGTTTAAAATGAAAATTGAAATACTTTATGAAATCCATTGTTCTAAAATTGAAATCTTTCAAGAAAGCTATCTTTACTGAAAACTCTTTCTTTTCTGAAAACAGATCTATTTCCGAAAAATCTTTCTGAAAACCTTTCTTTCTATAAAACTCTAATATATTGTATAAAACTGAATTCTCTTGAAAACTCTTTCATAAAACTTATAATTTCTAAAATCATAACTTTTAAAAATCTTATTTCTGAAAATCTATCTCCGTAAATCTAGACGTATGAGGGCATTACGTCTCACCGTCCCCCTTACGCCTAAACTGGTGGTCTTGGGGAATTACGTCTCGCGTCCCAAGCCACTAAACAGGAGCCAGATATGTGGATCAATGTTATCATCTCGACTCTGAATATGAGATATATGGGCGTTACGACTCGCCGTCCTCCTAACCCTGAATCTAGGATCTATGGGCATCTGTCATCCCTAATCCTGAACTATGTGTGCACACGTTCCAAATCCATCAATTCCAGTTTCTGTACCAATTCACAACTGAGGTGATTTTTTCCTCCATGCCTTCAAAAATCAAAGAAATCATGCTGTTAAATCAATCTTTCTAAAATATTTCTTAAAACATTCTTATTCATAAAACATCTATAATAACATGGTTAATGCCCTATATGCGGAAAAGTAAGTTTCAATTTAAAAATATCCTTAAATATAACTTGAGAAAATGGTCCACTCATAAATTTGAAATCTGGCTAGCATTACTTTGTTTCGCCGAAGGAAGTTACGATTCTTGCGATGATCTATAATTGATAAACTTAATTAGTATACAAGTCATGGATTATACTTGTAACATGACATAATGCATGTATATGAGCTGATACGGAACCCCTAGGGTGGCCTCTAACATCCTAAGTTGCAATACAAATGAAATGAATATGTTTCTGTTAAGCGTCGTGATGTAGGGTCGGGAGTGTCGCGACGTCCATACTAGCAGACTCAGGCAGATAGCATTTCATGTCCTGCATCGCGACGCGAGGTGCTGCGTCGCGACTTCCATAAGACCGACCCGATGTTTCCATACGACCGATCCAAGTTTTCCACACGACTGACCTGAGTCTTCCACATGATCGACCCGAGTCTTCCACATGATCGACCCGAGTCTTCCACACGACTGGCATGAGGTAGAGAGTAATTTCAAGATCCAAGTCGTGACGTCCAGTGTTGAGCATCGCGACGCCCACACGACCGGACCTAAAATAGAGGGCATCTATAAACTGGGTGTCGTGACGCTAGTCTGATTACAGGCCAACACTTAACCCTTCACTGTTTAGTTTGCCCTATATGTATTTCCAACACTCCCACACTACAACCTTTATACCAGCAATTCATTAAACTTCGACATTCATACATTCTACACCAATATACCATCATCAAATAAACCCATTAATCTCATAAATCTTAATTTAACTTAATATCTAGTATTTTATAAACTTGACCATTTCTTAATCCAATCAATTTTCTAGTTTCTTATCCACATTGATGCAATCACTAACATGCCAACAACACTAGCATAACATTATTTTATCAAAAACTCCACAATGTAAGTTTTGGGTTGAGATTTTCTTACTTCAAATCACTTGATTTCCTTCACCATTTAAGTCTTTTAAGCTTGATATTCCTCTTTCTAGCTTGTTGTGGTTTGATTTGCATTATTTCCTCTTTAGTTTTGCTAAGAAAATGTCTTCCCTCATTTCTTCATTCTTCTCTCTTTTCACGGTTTCTCTCATTCTCAAATGTTAGGGATGATTGAATAGTGTCCCCTTTTTATATTAGGGGCTGTTTATAATATGACTAAATGGAAAAAAAATTAGAAACTTTGAGAATTCTCTAGATTGGTCATCGAATACTATTCATCTGAATTTTTAAACTGTATTATTGACCTATTTCTAGTTCGAATCTGGAAAAATGTCCAATACCGAAGTTGTAGGTCTCGGTCTTAGATTTTCGACGGTATAAAATTCATAAAAAATGGAGTTCATATGAAAAATTAACGGCCCAAATACCATGAGCGGTCCAGATTAAAACATAGTGTAAATTCTATACCGGAACTACAAGCAATTTACTGAATATCCCAAAAATCATTTCATCGGCATGTACATGCTTGAACATGAATTACACTGTGTATTATGTCATCCATATCTTAATAGTCGTAGGGATTACCGGGGTGTTATAATTTTGTTAAAGTCAATTTCTTTTTTCTAGAGGAATCTTTTGACTATTAACCAGAGTTTATGTTTCACCACACTCTCACTACCATCTTTCGTCGGCTTGAACACCCATTTATTCTTCAATGTCTTCTTTCTTTGTGGGAGCTTGACTATTTCAAAATATCAAATAAGAAGTAAAGTTTTCCTATCCTGCAAGTTTTCATTATCGGACCATTAAGTTTCATTTCAGGTCAGTTTGGGAAGTGCTAGTTTTAATATAATTATTGTTGATGGTGGTTTTTCATCCTTAAGAAGTTCAAATACCGAGAGGGACAAAATGAGATTTGTACTTAGACTAGAGAATTATGAAGGACCGACGGCTTAGGGAGACTGAAGATAGACAGAGGGGCCCGAGCCACCTGAAAGAAGAGTTCTCCCGAGGATAGTGTTGGTTTATAGAGCAATATTGGGATACTGACCCGTCCCAGAGAAGCAGTATTAGATTTGACCATTTGAGCATTTATGGAAGTCGACCCAATGTGGTCCAAAATTCCCGAATCGACTAGGTCGAAGAAATTAAGTTTTGATCAAGCACTAGACACTTTAGCATGCCGACCAAAGGAACAGAGATGAGATCACGATATTTTGTACTTGCATAGGACATGTGCCCGACTTGGAAGTACGAACTTCTAGAAGGCTAATGTGACATGAGTAAGTCAATGACTCTGTTTGGACAGAGACTCTTCCAGACGGAACAATATTGGAGTGGTTGAACCGCAGGCTGTCAGGTCAGCAGAGCTTGTGGCAGTGGTCAAAAGGTTAGAATGATGATTTTCTGCTGCCATGGGATAGTTGAGTCAGATGTCAGAGCGACTGTTTGTTGAGTGGTTGGGAAAAAGTGCATGAGGCAATGATGATAGGGTGACCTGAGACGTCATGAGTTGATGGAGCAGCGAATTTGGAAGCCTATATAAAGGGGTTGAAGTCACAGATTCAAGGGTTAGCGATTTTCGCATTTCATTTCTTATAAAAAAAACAAGAGCTTCCAAATTAGTAATAGAGAGAGAAAGCTGGTTGGTATCCGTTCATTTGGGAGATTTGTAACAGGCTTATTTAAGACCCGATGAGTTTAAACCCCTTTGTAAGCTCACTGCACCACTTGTAGATCGAGTCGGTTTTTGACCCCAGCAAGTAAAAACATTCCCCATTTTCTCTTATGAACGTAGGTTGGAACCACTCTCCGCCCTTGCTAAGTTTGCTTTGTTTCTCTACTAATCAAATAAATTCATTACTGGAGAAGATTTATTTGAGGGATTGATTTCCCAAATTATCCTTATAACGAAAAACAATCATCAACAATTATAAACTCTCAAATGAGCTCTTACAATAGATCAGAATATTAGTCATAAAAATTAGACTCTTCTGTTAACGCTACAAAGAGGAGTGGTGGCTGTTCTCCTAAGCGAAATAAAATTTGCTCCTATTTAGGCCCCATAACTGGAATTCAAGCTCTAAACCTACATATCAGGTATAAATTCCCTTACGGAAATAACAATATGTCACTCCATGGGCACTAATTTTTATTTTATTTTGTTTTTAAAAAAAATAATAATAATGAACACAGCAGTATAAGTAATCGACAATTATGTTTAGCGAAAGTTAATATTCATTTTATTAGTCAAGCTATCTTCAGATTGAAGATTATCAAAATGGAACATACATTTACCTAATCACGTTAATATACTCATTGTGTAACCCATTATTCACGAGAAAATCCATAATATAATAAAAATAGCACATTATTAGTATAATAATTTAATAATACATTATCATATATATTAAAATATTAAAAAATAATTAAAAAAAAAATATTAAATCATACCATCAAAAATATTAAATGAGAAATCCAACTTGAAAATAATATGTTTCAAACTCAAAACGTACAAAATAAGCTCAACCTATAGGAGACTTCAAGGGTTGACTTCAAAAAGTTAAATCCATAAATCAAATTCAATAAATTGGTTAAGAATTATTTGGGACGGTATACAGCTTTGGACTTTTCTTCTCTCTTCTTTTTAAAATAAATAAATAAGATTTAAGAGTTTGGAATATCAAACCATGAAAGATGCAACTGTTACTTTAACAACTTATCAATTGTAGGCATAAGGGATATATTCTTCTTTATTTCATATTTATCTTTTATTATTATTAATTTATTATTATAGATAGATATTGGCTATTAGAATAGCACTATCAATTTAGTTATTAACATAAGTTATTATTTTAAGTTTGCAAACTCTATTTATAGAGAATTTTGGTAACTAGAAATTCAATAACTTGGAACATCAAAGGATCAAGTAAGTCTAATTGAAAACTTATTAATCTACCCCACTTTACTAAAGACATCAAGAGACAATTACTAACTAAGCCATGTCCATTTTACTAAATTACTAAATTAACAAAGCCTAATTACTAAATACACCTAGAGTTATGACTTAATTAGCCTAAGCCCACTTGCTAAACTCACCCAAAGTCAATGCTAAGTTAATCAAGCTCAATTGGAGCCCATGGCTGCCTAGGCTTAAAAATCTCTAGAAGTCTCCATTTTTTTTTTATCATTATTATTATTATATATATTCTTACCAAAATAAAAAACGAACATAACCTATTCTTTATTCATTTTGGTCGACTACAGGGAGAGGAAGAAAAAAAGATCTCTAACTGATTGTCCATTCCTCGGCCTGCAGGAAGTTGAGATGCTTTCTTTTGTAGAGGGACCGTCAGGCCTTATCTCATTTTATGTTCAGGCTGTCACTCGAGTTTATCTCAAATCATCGATTTTGCTATCCAAACTCTTTTCATCATGCCATGACTTTTTGCATGTTCTCAAAAAAAAAAAAAAATTCGAAATCCTTTCTCTTTCCAAGGTATGAGCATTGTCTAATTTCAAAATCTCATTTTCAACAAAGGTTTCACTTTTCGAATGCTTCTTCATGTGTGTGTGATTCATGTATTAAGAATTGCGTGCAATCCGGATCGATTTATGTTGGCGCCAGGTGTAGATTAGTGCTGACACTTTAGTTCACTTTTCATATTTTCATTGGTCAATGTAATCTAACACCCAGTTAAGGATCAACATGATTTTCCAAATATTTTTTTTTATGTAAGGCTTATCCCTAGCTTCTTTAAATCGTTAAATTGCCTTTTGATGCAAAAACTGCACATTTGTGATGCAAGCCTCTGGTTACTCAACAATTTCACCAACACAAATTGCTTTGCATTCTCGTTATTTGATTTGTCGCTTGACGCAAAAGTAGTCGTGGGCTTCACGATACTCCTGGTTACTAAACAATCCAAACAGTGGCGTAGATTTTTTGTATGAGATTCACCTTTCTCTTTCTTTTTCTTCTATTCTTTCCTTTACTTTTTCATTATTTTTGTTTTTATTTTTGTTTTTCTCTTACCTTTTTATCTCTTTTGTTTGCGTCATCTCCTTAACCTAGTGTCATCTTAACCTTAACTTTGGAAGGGAATCAAATGAGTGTCAAGTGCTTAACTGTCTCTACAGGCTGTGTCAACATAAATTCTTTCTAAGTGTTTTACAATTCTAAGTGCAAGTTTAGTGCGCAATTTTTTGGATAATATTATGCTAGTGATTCCAAAGTTAAAACTTATTCCCAATTTAGACATGTTCATTCTTATTGGGAGATAGAAAATTTTACAAAACTGAATTTATTTCATCATAGAATATCAAAAGGAGAGTCATTACATGATAAGAATTGAAAGATGCAAATGCAATAACCGTACCCCTCGGGACTAGGTATCTTGCCTGCGTCAATCAAGTCTTGATCTCATGTTTAAGACAAACGTAACTATCGGTGTTATGACCATTTTGCTAGTGGTAATGGCAATATTGGTTTAGGTCCCAGTGGCTGGGTACGTGATCTGGCAATAGCTTAAGCTCCAAGGGCTTCAATAGACCCTGTTTCTCAAGCTTATCAAAACCTCGGATATCGATTTTCCAGGGTTGGAGAACTGTTACTTTTGGATGGTGTTTGCTTCTGATGTTCCGCTTCCTGAGCCTCTTCCACTATTTTTCTTATGTCACCCTTATCTGTAAGGCTTCTTATACTCATGTATCTCATTGCTTGCTTCGGCCCTAACCGTCCGAGGTTCCGTCCAGTTGATCACAGTAGTGGTCAAAGTTAGTAGTTGTTCAATCATTTTGTTCAACTTATCCTTCATTCGGTCTATACGAGAACTATTATTGCTGGCCATTCTTTATTTTTTTGATCGAACTCTAAATAATCTACCTCTTTCTCTAACCCAACGGGCTGCTATGATGGTTGCATCACAAGGTGTTAGCATGTGTATGTATGCATAGATGCATATATGAATGAGATTCATGAAATGCAAAGTTAGTTCACATAACATACATCATTCCAACCTTATCTCTCCCACACATGTGGTAAGTTCATATATGCCCTATGTATGGTTTAGCTCGTGCACCAAAAGAGGGTACACAAACTCGTTCTCTCTTATACTAAAGGTAAATTTTAGCTACCTCGGTTTCGTTTCATCATTGAAAGATAAAAACCACCCATTTACAATAATGACTAAGCCTAATATGAGGATCGTGCCATTATATAAAAATGATGAATTGAACCCTTAGTAATTATGGTTATTAGGGATGGACCATGAAATATTTAGGAATGTCTAAATAAGCCAAGACATGGCGTATATTTTTTGAATAAAAGTCAGTGCGAGCATCAGACTTATGTCTTAGCACATTTAAATTGTAACTAAACACTATAGGCCCAACGAGGTTGTCATACATGGTAGTCTGTTATCATTTCGAAGAATTCGGTCTAACTATCATGAGAATGCAAACTTATCATGGTTATCAAGGCCCAACAAGTTTTACATCCCATGGAAAAAGGGTTAAGCTACTTCAAATGATCGAGGGCTCACAAAATAAGTATAAGGAAGTTTGTTGCTAGGGAAAAAAACTATTGGTCCGCATATGATTTTACTCTTGGGTCAGGCTTAGGCTCTCGTCGCTAATGGTTTATCCATAATTAGGTCTCCCTACCTAAGGGTTCGAACGACCAGTGGACATATTTTTTTATACCTTGAGGGTATGTACCAACGAGTGATGGGTATAATCACATATCGATCCACTGTCTTGAGTGAAAGCAATTTCACGATATGTAATGCCACCGAGGTTTAATGGGTATGAAAAAATAATGAAGACATGGTTCATCTCAGTCTCGCCAAAGATACTACAACACATTTTTTGAGGTCGATTCTCTTTCCGTAGTGGAGTCACCATTTGTAAGAGCGAAGTTGGATTTCCCGCCATGCATATGACATCGGTAACCACGAAACTGTTGAGCTTGCAGCTCGTAACGAGTACGAATAGTCCCACAAGGTAACCACTAGAGAATAATGGAGTCGCCACCCAGTATGAGACATTAGGAATGATTTCAAGTCGCACTACACCTCTCGTAAGGTTTGAACTTAAACCTGTTTGGGACCGGAATGGTCCTTTACTAATGCCAATATAATACTAAGGTTCAAAAGAAGATCCACATGTCTTATAATGAATAAATCACTCAAAACATTTTATATTTCATGCAGTAGCCAGCCATTTGTTGGGTTTCTAGGTTAGTCCCAATATCATTAAGCATATAAATCATGTGTGAATACAACAAAGAAGTATGGCAGAATCATACTTACATTGATCGAATTTTTATGCGATGAACACAAAATCTTTTGCTCCTCCATGGAAGCTCTCGGCCAACTCCAAAAATTGTGCTCCAAGTTTTCGGTCATGCCCTCCATTGATGCTCCAAGCTCCAAGCTTTGCAAATGGTGATTCCATGCTCAAGGGTTTGTTTCTCTATCACCTTGGATGACTCTTCATGTGATAGCATAAGAAAAATTTGCCACAAATCTTACTTGTTCATGTTCTTGCTCTCGGTTTTGTGAAGCAAAAAATAGAAAGAATTGGCCATAGGCCGAGAGATAGAAGGATGGAGAGAGAGAGAGTGAGTTGGTTATGTTTTGTGTAATTGTTTTTCTAAAAAACATATACCAAAATTGCTTTCAAAATTTAGTCAAAACTTTTCCAAAAAGCAAAACCAATTTTGGAGGTAAAAATACATTAAATGCATTCAACAACCACCATCAACTATTCACATCAATCAATGATGACAAGTATCACTTCACTCAAAGTGATGTGACTTCCATCACTTGATTGACTAGTGATTTGACGCTTGATGTGACTTGTGGGCCGCACTTGAATTCAAAATGCGAGTGGGCTCACAAACACTTTCGGGCTCGGGTTCACTATTATGAATTAACGAATTTTCCGTTGCG
Organism: Zanthoxylum bungeanum; assembly: GCA_019454045.1. Taxonomy (NCBI): domain Eukaryota; kingdom Viridiplantae; phylum Streptophyta; class Magnoliopsida; order Sapindales; family Rutaceae; genus Zanthoxylum; species Zanthoxylum bungeanum. The sequence continues at coordinate 22,190 of SKCR01039769.1, forward strand.
ACGTAATTAAATCAAATTCAATTAAATAATTTTGTCTAGCAAAATTACTATTCACGTCGCTGACAAATTAATTCTAAATTAACTCGTTCGCCCGAATTAAAATCTTATTTTAATTCCGCGTCGAAATCTAATTTCGTATAATATATCGAATATATTATTTTATCGATTAATTCCAAATTAATCGTTCTCTCTCTTTAAATAATATTTTATCCCAGATAAAATATCTCCGTAATTAATCCCAGATTAATTTTCTCTCTCTATTAATTAATCCCATATTAATAAAGTGCGAGTCATACGTCATCGGTGAATCTTCGGGAAGCGACCCATGAGATCCCCGGATATGTTGGCAGTAAATCCGGTCGTCGGACTATCCAAACACGTACGTACCTAGTACTACGCTTTTACCGATTTACAAGACATGGTTGGCTTCTAGCAAAGCACCGTGCCTTCCCAATTCTCCAGAAATATTCTTAAAGGAATATGTAATCTTTATCAGGCGTAGTATACGTAGTATTGCGTATCGAATGTCACGTGCAAGGCCTGAGGCTGGAATTGTGTCTGCCCCGTACGAAGCACATATCGGATCTCTGGTAACTAGTCTCTATAATCGGATAATCATGACCTAGTCATATTATCCTGATGACTGCAGAACATAAGAGCACCAGTTCCATATCCTACGTGATCATCATCTCCACTATAACTGGAGTGATACTTCCGTCTTGACATCACACCCAATACACTACGATTCTCAATATACCCAGAAGAGGCGTACACAGAACCTGTTAAATCCCTGGACGACCAAAACCAAAGTATATTGATTGTCGCAAGTATTAGCGGTGCAAGTCTCAAGTTAAGACCAAATACACATACCCTGATTCGGACTTCCATAGACACATAGTCATACTACCAATGGAATTCCGAGGGGTCTATCCAGAGCGAAGCTATTTCCGTACCATCGGTAAACACAACCTCCTATTACACTTGCATGAGTAACATATACCCAAATATATGAGAACTATGCCGTTATGCTCCCACAACGCGCTCAAGTGTAATACTAGTCTTTTATGCATTATCGATGTCCAATCAATATAATACTCCGACTAGGGATATTTAATGATTAAACCTTCTTGGATTGATACTGTCTCATATCATCTCAATTCGGAACTAATCATAAGGACTTTTATCATTTATATATCCCGGTAATCTAATTACAAATGATCAAAGAGCAATTTCCTTTGTCACATTGTTAATTTGTACAACAACACCATGATCTGTACAAATAGTGATGCTATGGGTCATAATTGTCTAATAATCTCCCACTTGGCCTATAGCCAATCACTCAAATGTCCTTCACACGAACTATGTACGGTTCGCTCAAACTTCTGCTGAGAAAAGGCTTTCGTCAGCGGATTTGCAATATTATCATCTGATGCGATTTATACGATCATCACATCGCCACGATGTATGATCCGAACGAATCAGATGAATATTTGAAGTATATAACTGGATCGTTGATAAGACCATTAATTCTTTAGCCTGTGCTGTAGCCTAGCTCAGCTGCTAACAGAACTACTCCTAATCTGATTAGGATTATTATCAATCCAAAAGGCTTCTATTGCTGCCTCAGCTGCAGCAATAACCCGCTTTTGTTGTTTATTCGGCAACAGTATCTTGCTTGGAAGATTTCCAGCTCACTGTTCCGTTATTCAAATTATATAGTACCTTTATTACGACTTATAATCGTTTTTATCGGTTAGGCTACTTGCAGCAGTGAACCCAGTCACTTCAAGTTCTCTTTCTCCATAGTATAAGAAAGCATCCTTAGTTCATCTAAGCTACTAAAGGATGTTCTTAACATCAATCCAGTGACTATCACTTGGATTGGCCTGATTGTGACTCCATATGCTCAAAGCATATGAGACACCAGGTCGCGTATATTTCTTCAATGTACGAGTTCTCGGAGAGTTCCAACAACTTTTAGATCTATACCAGTAGATCCTTATTCCTAGAGTAAAGGTTGTCTCTCCCAAGTATTCTACGGAGAATTTTCATGAAAGCAAAGCTTTCACCGACTGTAATTATGGGAATATCATCATTATTTAGGACAATCACTGTCAGTGTAATCCCACTAACCTCCTTATATACACAAGAATCATTTTCGTTTTGAATTAAATCATACACCATTATGATTACATCAAAACGATAATTCCAAGAATGCAATACTTGCTTCAATCGATGAATGGATCGAATTAACTTGCAAACCTTGTTTGCTCATTTTGGTACGACAAAACCGTCAGGATGTTGTAAACATCCTCCAAAAGGTTTCCGTTAAGGAAAATGATTTTGACGTTCAGCTGCCATATTTCATAAATGAAACATGTAGCATTGGCAAGCATTATCCAAATGGATTTAACCATGGCAACAAGTAAAAGGTTTTGTCGTAATCGACACAATGTTGATAACGATACCTTTTTGCTACAAGCCCAGCTTAGTATATTGGTATGTTGCCTTTCATGTATGTCTTCCTTGAAGACTTATATAGTACCAATAGGCACAATGCCTTCTGGTATAACAATCAGTGTCCAAACTTGGTTGGTATACATGGAATCCATTTCGGACATCATGGCACTTTGGTATAATAGGGAGTCGATACCTTGTATCACTTACTCATACGTATTCAGTTCGTGTTCCTCAATAAGATTGACATCTTTATGAGGTGAGATCAGAAACCCATACCCCAGGTTGTTTTCTGTCTCTTTCTGACTTGCGCGGTTCTTGTGTATTCGAAGATTATTGGTATAGTTTCATCCTTGATGAACTATTTGTGTTCCATTAAGGAATCGGTGCCTAGAATAGTATTACTCTGATTTTCATCGAGTTTTACTTTCCTCCCACTTACCACTGCATATCGGTATTCCTCTTAGGAAAACCGCATGGTGAGCAATAATTAAATTGTTCTCATGTGAGTTGTATAAGTACTATACTTTGGTTTCCCTAGGATAACCCACAATTAGGCACTTATCGATTTGGGTTCTAGTTTGGTATCATCCAAACATATGCCTAGCATACCCAAATCTTCAGGAATCAGAAAACCCGGTTTCTTTCCTGTTCATATTAATATGAAGTCTGTCTAACAGATTTTCATGGAACCTTATTCAAAATAAGTTTTGCACTATTTAATGTGTATCCCTTGAAGGAAATGGTAGCTCAGAGCGACTCATGATTAACTTTATCATGTCTAACAAAATTTGGTTTCTCCGTTAGGACACACCGTTAGATTGACGTGTTCCGGGAGGAGTCCTCATTGAAAGAATACTATACTCTTTCAAGTATATGAGAAACTTATTGCTTAAGTATTTTCCATCATGGTCTAACCGTGACGTTTTAATACTTTAGCCGATCTGTTTGTCTACTTCGTGTCGAAACTCTTTGAATTCATCAAAAGTTTCTGATCCGTGTTTCACAAGAAACACATAACTATAACGCGATGCCACATCCATAAAGGTTTTGAAGTATTCATAGTCACCTCTAGCCTAGCTAGACATGGGCCCACTTACTTCACTATGAACGATGGCTAACAGATCGGTGGCATTTGCACTTTTACCAAGTAAAAAGTATTTCAGGCACTTTGCCTAATAAACTAGATTCGTAGACATTATTTGAATAGAATCAAATCCGTCCTAGTATCTACTCTTCGAAAGTGTGGATATAACAAGTCTTGCAAAAATGTGTCACAGACTACAATGCCACAAATAAGTCTAATCTGATTACAGTTTGAGTCCAGTATTGTTTGTCCTGTTATATGTTCGAGATTTATTTATATAAAAAATATAGATACTGTTGTTCACATCTAATGATGCTTATCTCAATATCATCTTATAAAAAAAAACACTTTAGTGTTCTAGAATATAAAGGTATACCCACAACGGGTTAAACCCTGATATAGAGATAATGTTTCTAGTCAAACTAGGTACATATAACAGTTTCCTAATTTAAGTACACACCCAAAGGGTAGTTCCTAAACTTAGGTCTCCCGTTTCCGATTCGCAGATCAACCTCATCTGAAGTCAGTATCCTACTAATCAGAAGATTCTGCACATCAGTACATATTTTATGTACCACATCTAGTACCAAAAATCCACTTTTGAAACTAATAGCGAACATGTTTATAACAAACACATTTGAAGTCGGAGCCTTGCCCCTTCTTCACTTCATTCATGTCTGTCTTGTCCATACGGCAGTCACGCATCCAGTGACCCCGTTTGCCACAGTTTAGGCAGACATTTTGGGATATGTCCTATGTCTTCCCAGAAGATTATAATGATTTTGCCTTTGCCCCTTTTCCACACCCCAGAAGCCTTTGGCCAAGCCTTGGCCTTCTGGGATGTCGAAGTAACATGCGCCTTGCATTTCTTGCCCTATTGCAAACTCTGGCTTTCTCTCATTGAGTATAGCCATTAACTCTCCAAGAGTTTTCTATTGCAATTAGTTCTTCTAAGATCTAAGGATAGATCTATGAAGATCCTTCAATTTCATTATCATACTATAAAGATCTAATCCTTAGTTCTGATTAAGAAATTAAGGAGTCTTTGCGGCAAGCATAACGGATTAAGCACTAAAGTTATCATCACATGAATATTCCAAATATCATGTTCTACTATTTGCTCAACTCCGGGCTTAGGCTCGAGACGTCACTCTATCAAATAAAGTAACTTCTCGGTCTTTAGGACTATCCTGAGGTTTTATTCCAAATCTGAAAATTAAAGCCGTTTAAAAAATATTTTCTCCCAGTATTATGTTCTAAACGCTAATCTTTCATTTATCTTGATTCCAATAGTCTAACTATCAAATCAACGATTTTAGGTACTATTTATTATAATGATTACTATAGTCTAACTATATAATCAACTATAATTTAATAGGTTAAATTCAATTATATTGATTACTATAATCCAATTATAAAATCAACTATTAATTGAAGTAGTTTGAATACAGTCCAACTATTTAATTTAAAACAACGATTAAATATTAGTCCAACTAATATATTAATTTATTGACGAAAAATTGAAATGAGCGCGTATTGGCAAGTAACTAAACGAATATTGCAAATTTAATACTTGCCTCCCACTATTTTTTGGCGAGCCTCTAACCCTCTGTGGAGTACTCGGGAAACCTTGTTTCCTAGTGGGCTAGGATCCCGTTAAATAACACACAATCTTGACTTTGGCCAACAAATTGTATATAACTAGGTAGATCTCTAAGATCAATTGGATCTCATCCAATTCCTAGATCCAGTAGGTGGACATCCAAGTCCGAAACATATATCTTATATATGCCAATATATCCAATATATTCCCTAACCTTTTTCCTCTAAATCAATTAAGCCTTGGCTTTGGCACAACAAACTAATGATCCCAGTTAAGCGGAACCCATTGACCTTGGAAAGCTTCGTAATCGATGTCGATGGACAAGAAGTGATCTTGACTTTGGCCAACAAATCACAACTTGGACAAGACACCGATATGGAACAAAGCCTTCATGATTCAAACACATCCGCGATGGACAAAGGTCTTGACTTTGGCCAACAAACCAGTGCCAATCTTGGATCTTGGGTAAGAATCACTCAATGGAAGGAAAACCGCTTAATATATTTTGAGGGTTTTTCGCGTAATTGGCAACCAATTAATTATTTTGTTAGGTCTCATCATCATACACCCTTAAACATGCATTCTAAAAAACATAATAAGGCGCGTATAAATAAAATAATAATGATATGCGGATGGATACTTAACACATTTTGTTCCTAGAACAAATCTCTCCATTTCCTCTCTCCTGCTAGCACAATTATTACTTCTACCCAATTACATAACACTTCTAAAGAAACCTCATTTACATTGAGGGGAATAGGTGAGAAGAGAAATATAAAGAGTCAAGAGGTAATAGGCTGGACACTCAGGTCCAATTTAATAAATTCTAAATTTATTACAACAATTTCCAAAATTGCCCTCACCCATCTAATATCCATCAGATATGCATTATTCATACATCGCATCCATGTATTCACACAAAGCATATTATCAATCAATCTAATCCAATTAATTAATCTGAAATTAATGACCATCCAATGTTCAAACAACGATTTTATTTTGCGCGAGTCCGACTCGTTTTAAGAATAAGTACTCAAAGTACGAATTCTTGAATTATATTAAACTACAATATTAAATCCAATTTAATTTGTATTTAATACTAATTCTATATTTAATTCTAAATTAAATAATTACACTTTTTAATGTGCCTTTACGACTTAGATTCTAAATCTAATCTTTACGGGTCTCAAAGCCCAATTAACATCCAATGTCAATTTAATTAAAGTCAAATGGGCTTTCAATTAATTTCTTAAGGCATGGACTTTGGTCAATATGGGTCAAACCCAAATATCAAGGCCCATTTAAGGAATCACCCTTATTTGCCAAGAAACCAATTTAGGCCCATTAGGCCCAATTAAAATTAAAGGTCCATTTAATTATATTTGGACTTTATGGATATGGTTTTGGGCCCAATTGGATCCAACCAATTAGCCTAAACCAAACTTGGCCCAACCAAACCCATTAAGCCCAAATACAACTTTACAAGCCTAATTCCAAATTTGGCCCAATTAATTAAATTATAAAATTCCAAATTTCACAATTAAATTAATCCAAAGTGTATAACAATAATTAATTACTCAAATTAATATTTCCAAAACACTAATTTACACAATTAATTGAATCAAAAAATCAATCATTTTCCATGCTTATCATTCACGGCAATTATAAGGTTTTATGTCCGATTCCGAATTCAATCCAATTAAATCCGAAATCAACATTCTCAAATGATTTCAACTCATCCAATGATCAAAATCAAAAATCACCATGACTTAGGGCAACACTAAACTTTCGGCCAAGCCTCAAATTTTGGGGAAAAATTGATCCAATCCAATTTTCATCAAATTGATCATGCATAACACCACGTTATCATCATTCAAGCATATTTAAACAATCAATTTCATCCAAACATGCTCAAATAATTTTACCCAATTTTACCCTAATTTCAATTTCATGCTTAAACAAGGCTCTGATACCATTGTTGGGTTTCTAGGTTAGTCCCAAGATCATTAAGCATAAAAATCATGTGTGAAAACAACAAAGAAGTATGGCGGAATCATACTTATATTGATCGGATTTTGATGCGATGAACACAAAATCTTTTGCTCCTCAATGGAAGCTCTCGGCCAACTCCAAAAATTGTGCTCCAAGTTTTCGGTCATGCCCTCCATTGATGCTCCAAGCTCCAAGCTTTGCAAATGGTGATTCCATGCTCAAGGGTTTGTTTCCCTATCACCTTGGATGACTCTTCATGTGCTAGCATAAGAAAAATTTGCCACAAATCTTTCTTGTTCATGTTCTTGCTCTCGATTTTGTGATGCAAAAAGGAGAAAGAATTGGCCCTAGGCTGAGAGATAGAAGGAGGGAGAGAGAGAGAGTGAGTTGGTTATGTTTTGTGTAATTGTTTTTCTAAAAAACATATACCAAAATTGCTTTCAAAATTTAGTCAAAACTTTTCCAAAAAGCAAAACCAATTTTGGAGGCAAAAATACATTAAATGCATTCAACAACCACCATCAACTATTCACATCAATCAATGATGACAAGCATCACTTCACTTAAAGTGATGTGACTTCCATCACTTGATTGACTAGTGATTTGACGCTTGATGTGACTTGTAGGCCACACTTGAATTCGAAATGCGAGTGGGCCCGCAAACACTCCCGGGCTCGGGTTCGCTAATTCTGAATTAACGAATTTTCCGTTGCGACGTAATTAAATCAAATTCAATTAAATAATTTTGCCTAGCAAAATTACTATTCACATCACTGACGAATTAATTCTAAATTAACTCGTTCGCCCAAATTAAAATCTAATTTTAATTCCGCGTCGAAATCTAATTTCGTATAATATATCGAATATATTATTTTATCGATTAATTCCAAATTAATCGTTCTCTCTCTTTAAATAATATTTTATCCCAGATAAAATATCTCTGTAATTAATCCCAGATTAATTTTCTCTCTCTATTAATTAATCCCATATTAATAAAGTGCGAGTCATACGTCATTGGTGAATCTTCGGGAAGCGACCCATGAGATCCCCGAATATGTTGGCAATAAATCCGGTCATCGGACTATCCGAACACGTACGTACCTAGTACTACGCTTTTACCGATTTACAAGACATGGTTGGCTTCTAGCAAAGCACCGTGCCTTCCCAATTCTCCAGAAATATTCTTAAAGGAATATGTAATCTTTATCAGGCGTAGTATATGTAATATTGCGTATTGCGATCCAGTATCGAATGTCAAGTGCTAGGCCTGGGGCTGGAATTGTGTCTGCCCTGTACGAAGCACATATCGGATCTCTGGTAACTAGTCTCTATAATCGGATAATCATGACCTAGTCATATTATCCCGATGACCACAGTACATAAGAGCACCAGTTCCGTATCCTACATGATCATCATCTCCACTATGACTGGAGTGATACTTACGTCTTGAAATCACACCCAATACACTACGATTCTCAATATACCCAGAAGAGGCATACACAGAACCTGTTAAAGCCATGGACGACCAAAACCAAAGTATATTGATTGTCGCAAGTATTAGCGGTGCAAGTCTCAGGTTAAGACCAAATACACCTACCCTGATTCGGACTTCCATAGACACATAATCATACTACCAATGGAATTCCGAGGGGTCTATCCAGAGCGAAGCTATTTCCGTACCATCGGTAAACACAACCTCCTATTACATTTGCATGAGTATCCTATACCCAAACATATGAGAACTATGTCGTTATGCTCCCACAACGCGCACAAGTGTAATACTAGTGTTTTACGCATTATCGATGTCCAATCTCGATAATACTCCGACTAGGGATATTTAATGATTAAACCTTCGTGGATTGATACTGTCTCATATCATCTCAATCCGAAACTAATCATAAGGACTTTTATCATTTATATATCCCGGTAATCTAATTACAAATGATAAAAGAGCAATTTCCTTTGTCACATAGTTAATTTGTACAACAACACCATGATCTGTACAAATAGTGATGCTATGGGTCATAATTGTCCAACACATTCATCAAAGCAATGGCAACAAAATAAATAACAAATAAAACAAACTCTGTCGAATATATTTAGAATCTGATCGGATATATATTATCATTATATGTCCGACCAGACATAATGGATGTCTAGCCGGATTTACTGCTTAAAACATAAAGCCAAACACGCAAAATCATACAACAAATAACAGTGATATGTCATGGCATGCTTGAAACCATTATTCATAAGGTTCAAAATCATGTATAACGGTGATGGTAAGATAATAATAAAACAAACAGAATAGCCGCATGATAACAGTAATGAGAAAGTAGTAAAGAAGACACGTGTAACCATTTCCATGTGCTACGTGGAATTGTATCCCAAGTACATACCATACCACCATCCATTCGAAATCGGCTATAGAATTTACATCTGGGTTTCCATCCTATATACCACAAGCAAGCAAATACGTGGTCAAATGTAGCCATTTAATACAATCAAAATTATTTTATGACAGATATATGTTCGGACAGACATATATGATGTCCGATAGGATATACGACGTCAAATCAGAAGAAGAAAAACAGCAGGATGAAGATTAGGGTGCCCTCAGGTCCTTACCTTTTGTATTGTTGGCTCCGAGAATCCCTATTAAAATCTAGGTTAGTTGATAGACCTTTTGCTGGAAAGGATTCAGTTACTATCGTTGTGTTTTCGGTTTTCTGGTTTTGGTGGTTTGTTCTTTTGCTGGTGGTTTCTATGGAACCAGATTTACTATTTATGTGTCTTCCACGTCATCCAAACCCCCTCTTGTTTCTTGAGTATAGTCTTCCTTTTATAGTGTGTGAGTGAGTGGTTAATAGGAAAGACATATTTGATAGAGAAAGCTTCGATTATGGAAATAGGAAATTGTGGAAGTTGTTTTATTTAAAAAGGAAACGACTGTTTTATAGGATTTGGTTGAAAAGGAAAAGAGATCGTGTCCTTTTGTAAAATTATAAACACGATACATATCCAGCCCGACTTGTAGAATGTCCGGTCGAACATGGTTATTTATACTCAGCCGGACATAGATGACATCCGGCTAGAACTCTAGCTTTTAGGTTTTTGGGGTTTCTTTCCCTTCCAACATTAAACCTTACAACTTTTCCAAACTTTCAGGAGTGTTCTCATATGAGACTTATATCGTGTTATTCATAAAAATACGATGTCTACACTATGGAATATAAACTAGTTGGGCCTTTAACTCGGATAAGTTTGTGTTTCATGATAATTTGGTTAAATACTTTGAAATGTCATTCAGAAGGGTTCACCTTGTTTTAGCCCATTTGGATGTTCTTAAATATTTTAAAGCCCACCTCAATGGCCATGATTACTAAGGTTCTAATTTGTCATTTTTTAAACAATGGTACGATCCTCATAGTATGCATAGTCATTTATAAATGGGTGGCCTTTGTCTTTTAGCGATGGAAAATAACCGAGGTAGCCAAAGTTTACCTTTTAGCAAATGAGAGAACAAGTTTGTGTACCCCTATTGATACATAAGCTAATCCAAACCTACGAGAAAGATATTGGACTTACCACATGTGTGAGAGGAATAAGGTTGGAAGGATATATGCTAATGTTTGAGCATACAATGCATTTCATGCATACATGCATCACGCTAACCCTTTTTTTATGTAGCCATCATAGCGGCGCGTTGGATTTGAGAATAAGGCATATTTGTCGGTGGACAGTTAACAAGTTCATAAATGGCCAACAGTAAAGAATCCCATGTAGCCAGATTGAACAACTATAAATTTTAGCCAATGTTATGGCCAATATGATGGTATCTTAGGCGACATGAGTCGAAATAGGCGATAGGAGGCTTGAAGAGCCGGATAATATGGTGGCGGAAGAAATTCACACTATAGACGATGATGAAGACTTGCCAGAATATGCTGCAGAAAAAATGGCCAATTCCAGAGCTGAGGCCAAACTCCAAAAGTTGAAAAAGCAAATGGAGTCGGTTGCCAAAAATATGACAGTAAACATGAAGATCTAATAGACTAATACGGAATGGGTTTTCGAGAACAACTACCTGTCGAGATTAAGATTCCGGATATAGCCAAATTCAATGGGGATGGATACCCTAAAGTACACCTCCATCAGTACGTGTTTATGATGAGTGCTACGTCTGTCCAAGCGTCAGGACTTGAAGATGTTTGGGATATCTTTAGAAGGAGAATCGGTGGTATAGTACCACAGCCTTGAAATGATAATGAAGTATGACTGGTAGACATTAGCGGAGGCCTTACTCAATCGATAAATGACAAATATAGAGTTGGACCTATCACTCCGTGACCTGGAAAATACCAAGCAAGCGCCGAAATAGAATTTCAAAGACTATGTAGATCGCTGGAAAAATAAACTACTGAAGATACGAACAAGACCATCAGAGAAGAATCAGATCAAAATGATCATCAAGGGTACCAAGCCCTCTATCTACAACAAATTAAGGCGAATGACCTCGATGATGTCTAACTTCAGACAGTTGAAGGAAACAGTAATGAAGATAGAAGAAGAGGAAGAATAGTACAAGAAGCTCTATAGCCAAGGAAAATATAAGAATAATATTAGAGAAGGCTCAGGATACAGAATAACAGAAGTAAACACCATTTAGAAATTCAATTCTCCAGCCTGGGAAAACCAATGTCCAAGATTTTGGATAAGCTTAAGTGACAAAGCATATTGAAACCGTTGGATCCAAAGCTTGTGCCAAACATGCTGCCAAACAAACTTGATCATGCCCTGTATTACGCATACCGCCAATTCTCAGGGCATGAAATAAACAAATGTGCCACCTCAGGCATGAAATCCATAATATGATCGATGTTGGCAGAATACCCGATCCTGAAAAAGCCTCGACCATGTAGTGACCGGGTTCCAAATCATCAAAAGATTGCATTTACATCTTTATTTTTGTCTTTATCAGGTAATGACTTTTTTTAATGTTCAATGATGATAAACTCCGTTTATAAAGAATATCATGTCTCTCGAAAACTGAGCATGTCTAAATTCTGAAAATAATATTTTAAATTTTGGAATCACTGGCAGAATGCCATCTAAAAATTACGTAATAAGATTTGCATTTAGAATTGCAAAACACACTTAGAAGGAATTTATGCTGACACAACTGGTAGAGATGGTCAAAACACTTGGCACTCATTTGATTCTCTTCCAAAAGATAAGTCTAAGACTACACTAAATTAAGGGGATGACGTAAACAAAAGAGAAAAGAAGGAAAAGAAAAAAAAGGAAAATGGTGAATACCATAAAAATCTACTCCACTGTTTGAAATTTTTAGTAACCATGAGTATCGTGAACCCCACAAGTACTTTTGCATCAAATGACAACTCAAAAATAGAGTATGCAAAGCAACTTGAGTTGATGAAATTATTGAGTAACCAGAGGCTCACATCACAAATGTGAAGTATTTGCTTGAAAAGATAATTTGATGAGTTAAAGAGGTTAGGGATGGAGATAAGCCTTACATTAAATAAACTTTTAAGAAATACTATAATCTTGTTGATCCTTAACTAGTTGTTAGCTTATTTAGACAAAAGGAAAAGATACAATGAACTAAAGTGTATGTCTTAATCTACACTGAACACTAGCATAAACCAATCTGGGTTGCATGTGATTCTTTGTAAAAGAACCACACATACACATGGAGAAGAATTCGAAAGGTCAAACCTTTATTATAACTAAATTTTGAATTTGCACAATGGTCACACTTTAGAAAGAGATGGAATTTCAAGAAGAAAATTTTAGAGAACATGTGATCAGTCATTGCATGATTAAAAAGTAGAATTTCAAAAGCAAAGTCGATGATTTAAGAACCCCGAAGGACATCATAAGAAAAAGTGAGACAAAACCTATTGATATACTTGTGGAAAAACATCGAGACTCATGCACTTTCTCAAACTAAAGAACGGACATACGACTAGAGATCATTTATACATATGCATACATGCATACATACTGATAAAATTTATTTTTAGGGAATTATTACAAAGCAAGTAGATAAGAAGAACTCAAGAGAAATAGGCTACGTTGAGAGAATCTCCAAAACACGGAGCATCCAAAATCAAAAAACATGGGGCAAAATCCGCCTAAAAGAGAATACTGGGGGCAAATACCACCAAGATGTGGTGGTTGGGGGCTACTCCCGCCGCACAGTTAGGTTTTAGGACACCGAGCGGAGTTGAAATTTCATAAACATATGGAAGAAAATGCCATCAATGGATAAAATTTCCAGAACCAAAAGGAAGGAAGGCCATCAAATAGATCAAAATGCCAAAAAAAGATGGAAGAAAAGGTCATCAGGCGAAACGAAATGCCAAAAATAGATGGAAGAAAAGGCCATTAGACATATCAAAATTCTAGAAGGGGATGGAAGAAAAGAAAATCAGATAAATCAAAATGCTAGAAGCAGATGGAACAAAAGGTCATCAAACAGATCAAAATACCAAAAGTAAATGGATCAAACAGTCATCAGACGGATCAAAACACCACCAATGCCAGAAGTAAATGATACAAAAGACCATCAGATGGATCAAAATACCACTCGTGCTAGAAGCAGATAGAATAAAAAGCCATCAAACGGATCAAGACGCCACCAGTACCAGAAGTAGATCGTACAAAAGGCTATATGAAGGATCAAAACGACATCAGATGGACCAAAATGTCATCATCCAAAAGAAGAATTCTCGAGTGGATAAAAATATCGCTCAGTCAATAAGTGACTCTAGAACATTTTAGGTTGATCAAAATTCCATAGATAGATTTAGAATACCGTAAAAAGTTCACTCCAAGAATAGAGTAGAGCATCGGGAATGAGGATAAAATAACAGACATCTCCGAGAATGGAGTGCAGACTTTGGGAATGAGGTCGAAGCATCATAGACAACTCCGGGAATGGAGTGGAGTCTCAGGAATAAGGATGAACATCAGACGACTCAGGAAACACTACAAGAAAACTATCAAATAGCGACGAAAAAATCCGTAGCTAATCCATAGCTAACTGACCACTAGCGACGAAAAAATTCATTCTCTATTTTGTTGGTCGCAAAAAAAAATAACAACGGAAATATTTCACATGTCGCTAAAATTAGCGATGGAATTTTATTCCGTCTCTATATAGCGACGAAAATTCCGTCTCTAATTAGAGACGTAAATTATTCCGTCTCTAAATAGTGACGGAAAATTCCGTTTCTATTTAGAGATGGAATAATTTTCGTCGCTAAATAGCGACGAAAATTCTGTTTCTATTTAGCAATGGAAGTATTTCTGTCTTTAAATAGAAACATAATGTTTTGTCACTATTTAGGGACGGAAAAAAGATTTCGCTGCTAATTAGAGACGGAATTTCCGTAGCTATATATTTAAAAATAAATAAAAAATGAAAATTTTAAAATTTTAGAGAGCCGGGAAATTTTAAAATTTCAAAGATGCATGAAACTTTTAAAATTTTAGAAATGAAAAAAATTTAAAATTTTAGAGAGTTGTGAAATTTTATAAGTATATAGATGTGAGAAATTTATAAATTTTAGAGAGAGTAAATTTTAAAATTTTAGATACGGGAAAATTTTAAGATTTTAAAATAGTAGAAATTTTAAAAAATTGACTTTTTTAATGTTATATAAGAATCTTCAATTCCACAAGACACCGTAATGTCCACCGCAAGCTTCGACACACCACCATCCATTTACGCCACTTTAAACCAATATATATATATATATATTAGTGTTTGTTTCTTAGGAAATTTTATGAGAGTTGAGGTATGAAAAAATTTGATGGTATATGGAATTGAGTAGGAAAATTTTGGATGATGTATTGGAGTTGACAGTTAAAAAGATTGTGGTGTATATATAGAGGAAAAAATAAGAGAAGCGGAAAGATTTATAAATTTTATAGACATTTGAAATTTTCGTAAGACGGTAAATTTTTTAAAATATTGGAGGGATTGAAAATTTTAAAAATTAACTACAGAATTTTAATTCCGTTTCTAATTAGCGACAGAATTATAATTTCGTTTCTAATTAGAGACCAAAAATCCGTCTCTATTTTTTTAAAAAAAAATGGCGCAAAAGGATTAAATTTTTGGGGGGATTGAAAATTTTAAAATTAGTTACGGAATTTTAATTTCGTTTCTAATTAGCGACGGAAAATCCGTCTCTATATTTTTTTAAAAAATGGCGCCGAAAGGATTAAATTTTTGGGGGGATTGAAAATTTTAAAATTAGCTACGGAATTATAATTCTGTTTCTAATTAGCGACGGAAAAATTTCATTTATAATTACTAATTAAAATTAAAATAAAAATGAAAATTTAAAGTAGCGACAAAATAAAGATTTCGAGTCAATTTAGCGACGGATTTTTAATTCCGTTTCTAATTAGCGACATATTTTTAATTTCCATTTCTAATTAGTGACGGAAAAATTTTGTTTCTAATTATCAATAGTTTTGCAAATTAGAAATTTATTAAAATAAAAATGAAAATTTAAAATTTAAAATTAGCGACGAAATAAAGATTTTGTTTCTATTTAGCAACAGAATATTAATTCTGTTTCTAATTAGCGAAAAAATTTTACTTTCTTTTTTAATTAGAGACGGAAAAATTCTATTTCAATTATCAATAGTTTTGGAAATTAGAAATTAAATTAAAATGAAAATGAAAATTTAAAATTAGCGACGGAATAAAGATTTCGTTTCTATTTAGCAAGGAAATATTAATTCCGTTTCTAATTAGCGACGGAATTTTACTTCCATTTCTAATTAGCAACGGAAAAATTCCGTTTCTAATTACCAATAGTTTTGGAAATTAGAAATTTAATTAAAATAAAAATGAAAATTTAAAATTAGCGACGGAATAAAGATTTTGTTTCTATTTAGCGATGGAATTTAATTCCGTTTCTAATTAGCGACGGAAAAATTCCGTTTCTAGATGAAATTAGTGATGGAATAATAATCTGTTTCTAATTAGTGACGGAAGTTTGTTTCCGTCTCTAATTTAGAGATGAAACTTTTTTGTCGCTAAATTTCGTCCCTAATTTCATTATCCGTTTCAATTTCGTCGTTAAATTTTGAAACGGAATATTCCATCGTTAAAACTGTAATTTCTTGTAGTGAAATGGAGTAGAGCCTCAGAAAATGAGGGAAAAATAGCAGACGAATCAAGAAATATGGTGCAGACTTCGAAAATGAGGTCAAAGTATCACATACAACTGTAGGAATGGAGTAGAGCCTCAGGAATAATGATGAAACAACAGACAGCTCCGAGAATAGAGTAGAGCCTAGGTAATGAGGAAAAATAACAGACAACTTCATAAATGGAGTAGAGCATAGGGAATGGGGACATGTTATTAAAGCATCTCAAAGCCAATAGAAACGTCGGGGGACCTAAGGGTCTATCAACTCTCACAGCTGAGATCGAAGGATCTCGCAACCAATTGAAGTATCGAGATACCTGAGGGTCCATAAACTCTCATAGCTGGGATCGAAGCATCTCATAACCGATCAAAGCATCCAGGGATATGAGGGTCCATCAACTCTCATAGCTGGGATCGAAGCATCTCACAACCAATCGAAGCGTCAGGGGACCTGGCGGTCCATTAACTCTCACAAAGCTACATATCAGGATCGAAACATCTCACCACTAATCGAAGCAACATAGGATCTGAGGGCCCATCTATCAATAAATAAACTACTGCAAGGCCAAGTAAGTCCGACGACATCCGAAAAACCAGGTAAGTAAAAATACAATCATGACTTTGATAGACTTGTCATGATCAAACACCGCACAGGCCTACCAAAATGGGGGTGACTATAGATATTTCATTTTTACACATAGCCCATTGATTAGTCTCTTATGGGGACACTACACGAAGGTTTGAAAAGTTACAAGGATCAATTCTGAAAAGGAAGGGAACTCTATAAAATTCAGAAAAACAATCACGTCTCAGCCGGACATCACCTATGTCCGGTCAATCCTCTCTCAAACCAGAATATCCACCAAATATATATTAATAATCTTAAATCTGGTTGGATATACGACAATTTTCAGTGAGTGTGTAGATTGTCAACCACTGGAATCATGTGATTTGATAAATATATGACCATATATATATTTGAAATAAATATCCATTCGAGATGTTAGTGAGTATGCATATTCTCAATTATTGAAATCACGGACTTGACTGATGTCTGATCGAATATATGTCTTAAAATAAACATCTGGTTAGACATATATCGAGTTCTAGCTGACGCTTCAGATCGGTAAGACATGCATACTATCTTGTCTAATTACTATTTTTTTTACTTTTGCCTATGTTTTATAGCCACATTATTACTATTATGCTATTACTATTTAGTTATTATTGTTGTTACACATGTTTCTGTACTTCTTTATCCTTCTGATTTGCAAAGAACATCCGGTTAGTTATGTAATATGTCAGCCAGATATCAATGACATAAAAAAAAGTCCAGACATACTTCTCTGAAGCCAGACCGGTGAGATATAAGCTCTGTTCTGTTTGATTCTTATTTTACTATCGTTTTAACAATTTCTGAACATTTATGTTTATCAAAGTTGTTTTTTTATTGCCTTTATCATTAATTGATTACGCAATTGAATATCTAAAATTGTCATTATTTGATATTGCATTATAAGACAATGTGATACCTCATTTAAACCTGAGTATTATGCTAGCATCTGTAAGAGACTATTCCGAACCCAAATGGATTTAAGGTCGGACCTTGCGAAGGGTGTAGTGTAGCCTTAAATCATTCTCAGTGTCTTATACTAGCTGACGACTCCTTCATTCTCCGAGTAGTCTCCCGTGGGATATCAGTACTCTCTACATGCTGCGAGCCAAATAATGTTGTAGTCGCTGGTAACATAGGTATAATGGTAAACCCCACTTTTCTCCTACAGATGGAGACTCTACTAGGGATAGAGAATCATCCTGAAAAATACCTTGTAATATTCACGGCGAGACTAAGGCTATGTGTGGATTGATGGAATGGGATAGAATAGAATGAAATGTAATTTAAAATATTTAAAATTCAATGTTTGGATTGACGAAAGATGATGGAATGAAGTGGAATAGGATGTAATAGACTGTAACAAGAAGGTGTTTTGAGCTATTGAAAATGAGCCACCAAAATCAGGGGATTGGGGATGGAACGTTACTTCAAAAATAATATTATTTGTGAAGATAAATTTATCTCTTGAAAATAACACTAAAATATTTGCCTTTTTACTTTTAGAATCTAAAATGGCACAATTATCTTTAAAAGATATTCAGTTACATTTCATTCCATTATTGTTTTTTACGAAATAATATTTTGGAACATTTTTCAATAGCTCTCATTTTATAATAATATTATAAACCTCTCATTTTTCCCAAACAATATTATGATACGTCACACTCCAATTTATTTCATTCCATTCATTATATTGAGTTACATTCCACTATAGACATTCCCCTTCCATCAATCTAAACATAGCCTAAGGTTAACCATGTCTTCATTTTCTTACATATCCTTCTAAAATTTGATTGTGTTACATATCATGAAATCATTTTCACTCAATGCGGTGGATCGTTATGTTATGATAACCGAAAGGGTCATGGGAGGTCTCTACTCCTGAAAATGTGGGAGGATGAAGCTTCTAGAAGTAATGTAAAAACACCAGCAGCTCTTGTCGCTGCATGACCTGACTGTTACTGGAGGTGGCTTATGAGGCATAACAGAAGGTCCTGCTTGGAAAGTAGTAGGGTCTAGTCTGTTTTGAGGAACTACTTTTTGGTGAGCCAATAATAATCCTACCGGTAGTGGTGGAACAAGAACTGTGGATTCTGTAGCTCTCGGCTTTGGGCCTAGTGGCTGCCGCTGACGGGTAATCAACTGGACTAAAGCCGCTAGTGACTGTTGAATCTGCTGTAAACCCGCAACTACTCGGTTATTAGGTTGAGCCACCGGTGCTGCTCTACCTTCCCCTACACCACTCTCATGTACGGACTCCACTCTCTGCCCTCTATCTGGCTCAGAGAGAGGTGGTACTGATCTCTAATCCAAATCTATGCCCTGAGGCACCCTACCACGCATGGGTCTACCTTGACTATGGTTCTTCCCTTGGGCGGCATGAAATCTAAGAAATTTAGAGAGATAAATAGTCAATTACATGTAAAGGAATTATAAGTAATTAGAATGAGACATACCTCGAGACAAGGTTACTAGAGTAAACATCCTCTTATATATAGTAGTACCCCGAGTATACTACATATACAATCCACTACTACTCCCTTACTGCAGTCATTAACTTCCTAGACCATGCCCTGATACCATCTTTGTAACATTCCAGTACGGGAATATTACCGGTAAGCAACAGATCCCACTGTCGCCTAAGCCTCTAACTCGTGCAATAGAACACATGCTTTTATCTTAATGCTATGCAATATTATAATTAATCACACATGAAAACTTAAAAACTTAAAATAAACTTAAGTGCAAAAATCATTATATAATATATATATATTATATACACATATATACACACACACACACACACACATATATATATGTTTGAAAGTTTATATATTATATCTACATCATCAAATATATGTCTATGATATGACAAAATGACATCCCAGAGAACTATATTCTATATGAATATAGATCTGGAAAGTAAGAACCCCGTGTCTAGTGACTGCAGCACTACTCTTGTCCTCGAACTAAGTCTCCAAAAGTTGCACGTGGCTCACCAAAAGACGGATCTTGAAAAAGAACTTAGAAGTGGTGGGGTTGAGTCCTATGGAACTCAATGAGTAGAGCTACAAAATCAAAGAAACTGAATTAGTATAACTATTTAAAATCCCTTTAATCTTAAAACGCTTTTGAAATCCTTGTTTGAAAACTGGTTCTTTTCTTTTAAACTTGAGAAAAACCTTTTCTGAAATACTTTATGTATAAAACCTCTGGTACTGTAGAAAGTCTGACGCATGTGGGCGTTACGTATCGTCGTCCCCTTATATGCCTAACTATTGGTCTTGGGGCGTTACATATCGTCATCCCCCAAGCCACTGAACTAGAGCCAGTAGTGCTAATCTATGCTACTACCTGACCCTGAAACTAGGGTTTAGGAGTGTTACGTATCGTCGTCCCACTAGCACTGGACTACTTGTGCACACATTCTCTATCTGTCAATTTCTTAAGTCAGAGCTGAGGTGGGTTTCCCCCATACCTCAAAAAATATAAAAACTCATGTTTTTAAATCTTAAAATTTTCCAAAACTTTCTTTCATGAGAAATAACTGATAATTTAATAAGGCTAATGCCATAAAGCATTTAAAAATAAATCTCGATCAATAACAAATGATTATAAATCAACTTGAAAGAAAAAACATCCACTCATGGATTTGAAGTCCGGTCAACTCTGCTTCACATCGCTGGGGGAGAACGCGGCTCCTATCGAGTATCTAGTTGGAATAAACTGAGTTAGAACATAAGTTACATATTATAGCTCGAAATTAAATTAAGTCCCTTAATCAAGTTGAATTATCCCCTCATAAGTGTTTTGCATAAGTGCTCTAATCTTGATACGGGACCCTTAGAATATCTTCTATCTCTTTGAGTGAAGTGTAAAATAAATAATTTTTTTAAAACTTTTAGTCACGCGTCGCGACGCTTAGTGACTCACATCGCGACTTTAGCTAAAACAGAGCTTCTGGTTTTGGGTACGTGTCACGACACTGGCCCAACTGCGTCACGACGCGATCTCATCAGATCCAAATCCAGGCTTTTGCCTCGTTGCGCATTGCGACATGAGGCTTCCAACATCGCGACACGAGGCTGATTCCAGGGCTAGTCTTTTACCTCTTCAATCATCAACTTACAACCTCCATTGATACACTACCAAAACAACTTCATGCACTCAATTCACCACCAAACTAAGTCCTTTACTCTCCAACACCATCGAATTCCATAAATCTTTACTAGATCAACCAACTAGGATAATATACTTAGAATTACCCAAACACCAATTCCTTAACACAAAACCATCCAAACTTCATTATTTTCACGTCATCAACGTACCATAATTATCAAACTATCAAAACTCAAAACATCAAAATTTGGGTCAAGCAACCTTACCTTATTTCAATGTCTTCTTCACCAAAGAAAAATCTCAAAGCTTCTTTCTCCCACTTGGGCTAGATTGAGGTAATGGAATTTAATAAGTTTTGAGGTTGAAGACAAAGGAAAGGAATACATTTTTTTCTCCCTTGTTGTTTTTCTAGGTTGAACGTGAGTGAGGGGAAAGAAAGAAAATAAGAATTCTTTTTCATTTCTTCATTTTTATTCTTTATTTCATTTTCTAAATAACCCTAGCATTTTCTGGAATAATAAGTAAGAAAATGGGCTTTTATTTCTACCATACTTTGGGCCCAAATTTAGGCTTGACTTACTTAATTTTCTTTTATAACCCAAGCACTCACTTATTTTTAATTAAATAATTACGCCTCTATAATTTCGACTAATACTCATAATTCTTTTCTAAGTCGTCTAATTACTTCATTTGATTTGTTATATGATTTCGGGTCATTACAAGGATATAGACACGTTTTTGTTACCTAATGACTATCTTTAGGTTTTGGAACCAATCACTGTAATTTTCTCATACGAGCTTTTTGTTGCCTAGGATTGAACATAGTGATATCTTGCTAGTCATTTTTGAATAGAATGATTAAAGGTATCCTACCTATATATATAAGAAATTTAATGTTAAGAATTCACAATTTTAAGAATTGAAACTATAAGTGTAAAATGATAATTTTATTCTTAATTAAATGTACATTTTTTTTAAAGTCCATCACAATTTATGTTCGTCAATTTTGTATATTAATTAGTTATAATTAATATTTATTTTAGTAATGAGAAATAATAAAATTAATTACACTGTAAAAAGAAAGTTGTAGTATGATGTAGTGTTTACGAGCTCTTATGGTAAGTAAAAGATCTTAAGTTTTATTTTGAAAGAAAGCGAAATTTGACATGGATTTTAGATAATCCATGCAAAGTCATTCAGCTGGGTCAAGAGGTTTCTATCCAATTCAACTAATAGCCGGATTAAAGGGGTCATCTAGATTCAACCAGTTAAAAATATCGGTCCAATTTGAATTTGAAAACCATAGTCTTGTGATGTGAAGTTAATAAAGAAAACTAAATTTTAAGAATTTTCTTTGGGTGAGTTGACCATTATTGATATTACAAGATAAACATTACAATCGGGCAACATCTCTATATATTAATAAATCTTTAATATTTATTTTAGTAATGAGAAATAAGAAAATTAATTGCACTATAATAAGAAAGTTGCAGTGTTTACGAGCACTCATGGTAAGCAAAAGTTCTTAAGTTGCGGAATTTGACTTGAATTTTAGATAATTCATGCCAAGTCATTTGGGGGCCCCAAACGCCAATGCCTCGTCAGTCTAATCAATGACACTTTAAGATCAAAAAATCCCGTCAGATTTGGACCAGGTCACTAATTGAATTAATAAGGTTCCAGTGCAACTGATAATCGAATTAAAAAAGAAGTCATTCAGACAGGATCTTGATTCAATCGGTCAGAAATATCGGTTCAATTCGGATTTGAAAACCGTGCTTTTGTGATGCAATGTTAATAAAGAAAACTAAATTTTAAGAATTTTCTTTGGGTTGTTGAGTTTGTTTTTTTAGGTGCACAGAGCAAATAAAGACGATTAATTTTAAATGGTTAAAAATGAGGATCTCTTTTGGCATTTAAAAGATTGTTCTAAGTAAAAATTAATTTTTATTTAAGTTGGATCCAAATTTTCATATTAATAATTCAAAGTATTTTGTAGAGTCCAAATAACCTAACCATTATTGATATTACAATATAAACATTACAGTAGGGCAACATTTATATATATATAAAGTTTAGTGTCTTTTTTACTATAATGGCACATACAATTTTTATTTTTCTTCTTGAAGTGTCATCTGTGATTTTTTTTCCTCCTAAACATCACATATGATTTTTTCATTTTTCTTTCTAAAACATCACATATGATTTTTTATTTAATTATTTAAAAGATATAAATCATATTCATAATTAATTTCTCCTCAATTCTCTTATTATTATAAGAAAATTACATTTAAATTTTACTCAACCGGCATAAAAAGTGGGTCTTTTTGAAAAATACAAAATATTTTAATTTATTTTAATAGTTGTACATACATCTCTATAAAAAAATATCATTTGTTGGCATAAATACACTCTCAAGTCCTAAATGTTGGGTTCCTAGAACATGCCAATGATCTATTAAGACATGAAATTGTGTGAATAATTCAAGATAAGTGTGCGGAAAATACTTACAATGAATGGTTTAGTGGATGTAGAGATAATTTTTTTTTTTTACCTTTGAGAAGTGCTCCAAGCCCTCTTTTGAATTTCAAACTCTAGGGATAAGTTTCCCTAACACATTTGTTGACTCCTTTGTTGTGCTAGCAATCAAGATTTTTAAAGCAAAAATCATCAACCAAGAACCCTAGGCTCTCGGCAATTTGAAAGAATGGAGAAGGGAGAGTTTCGGTCTTCACCAAGAGAGGGAGAGAGTGTATTACTTGTTTTGATTTTTCAAAATCAATTCCAAATACCAAATCTCAAGAGTTGGTAAAAGTCATTCAAAATGACATAATGTGTAAAACAAGTTAACATCAAAATCTTCACTAACTTCCATCACCTAAAAGTAAGTAAAATTGACTAGTGATGTGACTAGGTGGGCCCCACTTTAAATTCAAAATTCGAGTGGGCCCGCTAAATACATTTCGGGCTCGGTTCGTTAATTCTGAATTAACGAATTTTCCGTTGCGACTTAATTAAATAATAATGTCTCGCAAAATTATTACGAAAGTCGCTCGCGAAATAATTCTAAATTAATTCGTTCGCCCGAATTAAAATCCAATTTTAATTCCGCTATGAAATCTATTTCATTTAATATATCGAATATATTATTTAATCGATTAATTCCAAATTAATCGTTCTCTCTCTACTATTCGAATTTTATCCCAGATAAATTCTTGCCGTAATTAATCATAGATTAATTTTCTCTCTCTCACAATTAATCCCGGATTAATTCTGCTCGAGTCAAACGTCATCGGTGAATCTTCGGGAAGCGACCCATGAGATCCTGGATATGCTGGCAGTAAATCTAGTCGTCGGACTATCCGAACACGTGCGTACCCCGTACCACGTTCTTACCGATTTGCAAGAGATGGATGGCTTCTAGCAAAGCACCGTGCCTACACAATTCTCCAGAAATATTCTTTTAAGGAATACATAATCTATATCAAGCATAGTATACCAAGTATTGCGTATTGCGATCCAGTATCGGATGTCACATGCTAGGCCTGGGGCTGGAATAGTGTCTGTCCCGTACGAATTATATATCGGATCACTAGCAACTAGTCTTTTTAATCGGATAATCATGACCTTGTCATATTATCCCGATAGTTGCAACATAATAGAGTACCAGTTCTGTATCCATGTGCGATCATCATCTCCATATGACTGAAGTGATACTTCCATCTTGACATCACACCCAATACACTACGATTCTCAATAAACCCAGAAGAGGCGTACACAGAACCTGTTAAAGCCCTGGACGACCAAAACCAAAGCGTACTGATTGTCGCAAGTTTTAGCGATGCAAGTCTCAGGTTAAAACCAAATACACCTACCCTGATTCGGATTCCCATAGACACATAGTCATACTACCAATGAGATTCCGATGGGTCTATCTAGAGCGAAGCTGTTTCCATACCATCGGTAAACATAACCTCATATTACACTTGCATTAGTATCAAATACCCAAATATATGAGAACTATGCCGTTACGCTTCCATAACGCGCACATGTGTAATACTAGTCTATTCCGCATTATCGATATCAAGTCTCGATAATACTACGACTAGGGATATTTAATGATTAAACCTTTAGTGGATCGATACTGTCCCATATCTTATTAATCCAGAACTAATCATAAGGACTTTTATCATTTATATATTCAAGTAATCTAATTACAAAATGATGAAATATCAATTTCATTTGTCACATAGTTAATTTGTACAAAAACCACAATGTCTTTTACAAATAGTGATGCTATGGGTCATAATTGTCCAACAATCTCCCACTTGGCCTATAGCAAATCACTCAAGTATCTACACATGAACTATGTATATGTCTCTCAAAATTTTGCTGAGGAATATCCTTCGTCAGCGGATCTGCAATGTTGTCATCTGATGCGACCTTCTCGATCTTCACATCGCCACGATGTATGATCTCACGAATCAGATGGAAACGTCGAAGTACATGCTTGGATCGTTGATGAGACCGCAGTTCCTTAGCCTGCGTTATAGCCCCGTGTTTGTCACAATACAAAGGAACAGGCTCAGCTGCTAACGGAATTACTCATAATCCAATTTGGAATTTACGGATCCAAACTGCCTCTTTTGCTGCCTCTTAGCCTGTTGTTGAATCGGCAACAGTCTCTTACTTGGAAGATTTCCAGCTCACTGCTCCATTATTCAAACAAAATATGTACCCGGATTGCGACTTATAGTCATCTTTATCGGTTTGGAAACTTGCATCGGTAAACCTAGTTACCTCAAGTTCTCCATCTCCATAGATTAAGAAAGCATCCTTAGTTCATCTAAGATACTTAAAGATGTTCTTAACCGCAACCCAATGACCATCTCCTGGATCGGCCTGATAGCGACTACACATGCTCAAAGTATACGAGACATCAGGTCGTGTGCATATCATGGCATACATGATCGATCCGACTGCAGAAGCGAACAGCATCCGACTCATGTTGTCTCTCTCATCTTGAGTTTTAGGACACATGTTCTTAGATAGAGTGACACCGGCAACAGTCCCCTCTTAGAATGTTCCATGTTCAATCTCTTCAACACTTTGTCAATATACGTGCTCTGGGAGAGTCCAAACAGCTTTCTAGATCTATCCCGATTGATCTTTATTCCTAGAATAAAGGCTGCTTCTCCCAGATCCTTCATAGAGAATTTTAATGAAATCCAAGCTTTCACCGATTGTAGCATGGGAATGTCATTGCCAATAAGCAGTACATCATCGACATAAAGGATAATGAATGTCAGTGCGCTCCCACTAACCTTCTTATATACA
This sequence comes from Zanthoxylum bungeanum, assembly GCA_019454045.1. Lineage (NCBI taxonomy): Eukaryota > Viridiplantae > Streptophyta > Magnoliopsida > Sapindales > Rutaceae > Zanthoxylum > Zanthoxylum bungeanum. The sequence continues at coordinate 48,601 of SKCR01039769.1, forward strand.
TAAGGATCATCCTCGTTTTGAACGAAATCATATTCTTTTATGATCTCATCAAAACGTTGGTTCCAAGAACGCGATGCTTACTTCAATCCATAAATGGATCGATTTAACTTGCAAACCTTGTCTGCATGTTTAGGTATGACAAAATCTTCAGGCTGTTGCATATATGCATCCTCCAAAAGGTTTCCGTTAAGGAAAGAGGTTTTGACATCCATCTGCCATATCTCGTAATCGAAATATGCAGCAATAGCAAGCACAATCCGAATGGATTTAATCATGGCAACGGGTGAAAAAGTTTCATCGTAATCGACACCATGTCGTTGACATACCCTTTCGCTACATGCCTAGCTTTGTACGTTTATATGTTGCCATCCATATCGGTCTTCCTCTTGAAGACCCATTTGCATCCAATAGGCTTTACGCCTTCGGTGCATCAACCAGTGTCCAAATTTGGTTGGTGTACATGGAATCCATTTCGGACTTCATGGCATCTTGCCATAAACTTGAGTCGATACCCTGTATCGCTTCCTCATACGTAGCCGGTTCGTCTTCATCAATAAGATTAATATCCACATGAGGTGAGATCAGAAACCTATACCTCTCAGGTTGTTTTCTAACTCTCTCCGACCTACGCGGTTCTTGTGTATTCGAAGATTGTGGTACAGTCTCATCCCTGATGAACTGTTCGTATTCCGTTAAGGATTCTGTGCCAGGAACAGTATCACTCCGATTTTCATCGAGTTCTACTTTCCTCCCATTTACTACTGTATTTAGGAATTCCTTCTCAAGGAAAACCGCATGTAGAGCAACAAATACTTTGTTCTCTTGTGGGTGATAGAAGTAATATCCTTTGGTTTCCCTAGGATATCCTACAAATAGGCATTTATCCGATTTGGGTTCTAGTTTGGTACCTTCCAACGTTTGACGTATGCCCAGCATCCCCAAATCTTCAGAAATGAGAAACCCGGTTTCTTTCCTGTCCATATCTCATACGAAGTCTGTTGAACATACTTCGACAGAACCTTATTCAAAATAAGTATTGCACTGTTCAATGCATATCCCCAGAAGGAAATATGTAGCTCTGTGCGACTCATCATCGACCTTACCATGTCTAACAAAGTTCAGTTTCTCCGTTCGGACACACCGTTTAATTTCGGTGTTCCGGGAAGAGTCCACTGTGAAAGAATACCATATTCTTTCAAGTAATCAAGAAACTCATTGCTTAAGTATTCGCCACCACGGTCCGACCGTAATGTCTTAATACTTTTACCGGTCTGTTTTTCTACTTCGTGTCGAAACTCTTTGAATTTCTCAAAGGTTTCCGACTTGTGTCTCATAAGATACACATAACTATAACGCGATGCATCATCCGTAAAGGTTACGAAGTATTCAAATCTACCTCTAGCCTGGCTAGACATGGGCCCATATACGTCAATATGAACGAGGGCTAACAGTTCGGTAGCACGTACACATTTACCGCTAAAAGGTATTTTAGGCATTTTGCCTAATAAACAAAATTCACACACGTCATATGAATTTGGATCAAATCCGTCCAAGTACCCACTCTTCAAAAGTGTGGATATGCGAGTCTTGTTAATGTGTTCCAGACGACAATGCCACATATGAGTTTCATCTTTGTTACTTAGTTTAAGCCTTTTGTTTGTTACATTATATGTTTGAGATAGATTTATATTCAAAATATAAAGACCATTATCTACATCAGCACTGCATATCTCCATATCATTTTTATACATAAAACACCCAGTGTTTCTAAAAACAAAAGTATAGCCACATTGGGCCAATAAAAATACAGATAAAATATTCCTAGTCAAACTAGGTACATAATAACAGTCTGAAAGATTAAGTACATGCCCCGAGTACAGTTCCAAAATATAAGTCCCAACGGCCAAAACGGCGACTCGAGTCCCATTTCAAACGCGGATGTCAATATCTCATGAGGTCAGTCTCTTACTAATCCGCAGATCCTGCACATCAGTACATATATGAGTACCACAACCAGAATCAAAATCCCATTTTTAAAACTAGAAGTAGACATGTTTATTTCTATAACAAACATACCTGAAGCCGGTGCCTTGCCCGCTTTGATTTCCTTCATGTGCGCCTTGTACTCATGGCAGTCACGTTTCTAGAGACCCCATTTGCCACATTGCATGCATACATCTTGGGATTTGTCATTGCCCTTCCTAAAAAGTTTTGACGATTTGGCCTTGCCCATCTTCTTCTTTACACCTCCAGTTGCCTTCGGCCAAGCCTTGGGAGACTGAGATGTTGAAGAGAAGTGCGCCTCGCACTTTTTTCCCTTCATCAGCTCTTTTTCTGCTTCACGCAGCATTGCCATCAGCTCTCAAAGAGTATGGTTTTGGTTTATCATATTGTAGTTCATGATGAACCCGCTCCAGCTATCCGGAAGAGACTGTAAGATCAAATCTATAGAAGTCTCATTCTCAAATTTTATGCCTAGCTGACCTAGCTGTTCAATGTCGGCAATCATTTGTGACACATGGTGCTCAACAGATGTACCCTCCGACATTCGAGAGCGAAAGAGCTTTTTCTGCAATTTATACATTTGCGATCTAAGGTTAGATCGATGAAGGTCCTTCAATTTTGCCATCATAGTATAGGGATCCAATCCCTTGTTTTGGTGACGAAATTGAGGGGTCATCGCAGCGAGCATGACGGACTGAGCAGTCGAGTTGTCATCGCTATGAGTCTTCCAAAGCTCAAGGATTTCCGGGCTTAGGCCCGAGGGGTCTCTCTATCGTATACATCATCCTCTCAGCCCCCAAGACAATCCTGAGGTTCATATCCCAATCAGGAAAGTTCGCGCCATTAAAGACATTTTCGCACATGATAATGTCTCTAACTCCGATCTTTTCAGCCATCTTAATTGCAATAGTCAAACTATTCAATTAACGATATTTGGGTACAGTCCAACTGTTACAAGAAAAATAATAGAATATTAGTCCAACTAATAAATATATAATTGACGAAATAATTTGAAAGCGTGTAATGCCAAGTATTTGAACGAAATTACAAATTCAATACTGGCCTCCCACTATTTTTCGGCGAGCCTCTAACCCTCTGTTGAGTACTCGGGAAACCTAATTTCCTAGTGGGCTAGGATCCCGTTAAATAAAACACAACCTTGACTTTGGCCAACAACCTGTATGATATTTAACTAGGTAGATCTCTAAGATCAATTGGATCTCATCCAATTCATAGATCCGGTAGGTGGACCTCCAAGTCTGAAACATATATACAATATATATGCCAATATATCCAATATATTTTCCTAACCTTTTTCCTCTGAATCAACTAAGCCTTGGCTTTGGCTCAACAAGCTTAATGATTCCAGTTAAGCGGGACCTATTGACCTTGGAAAGCTTCGTAATCGATGTCGGTGAACAAGAAGTGATCTTGACTTTGGCCAAAAAATCACAAATTGGGCAAGACATACTATATGGAACAAAGCCTTTATGATTCAAACACATCCGCGATAGACATATGTCTTGACTTTGGCCAACAAACCAGTGCCAATATTGGATCTTGAGAATGAATCATTCAATGGAAGGAAAACACTTAATATTTGATTAAGGGTTTTTTGCGTAATTGGCAACCAATTAATTATCTTTGATTAGGTCTCATCATACACCCTTAAGCATGCATTCTAAAATCATAATAAGGCGCGATAAATAAATTAATAATGATATGCATATGGATATCTCACAAATTGTTCCTAGAACAAATCACTCTATTTCCTCTCCTCGGCTAGCACTATTCTAACTTCTACCCAATTACATAATACAATAAAGAAACCTAATTAATTTGAGGGGAATTGGTGAGAAGAGAATTACAAAGAATCGAGAGATAAAGGCTGGACACACAGGTCCAATTTAATAAATTCTAAATTTATTACAACAATTTCCAAAATTGCCCTCACCCATCTAATATCCATCCGATATATATTATTCATACAACACATCCATGTATTCACACAAAGCATGTTATTCAATCAATCTAATCCAATTAATTAATCTTTGAATTAAGTGATCATCCAATGTTCAAACAACGATTTGATTTGCGCGAGTCCAACTCGTTTTAAGAATAAGTACTCCAAGTCCGTATTCTTGAATTATATCAAACTACAATTTAAATCTATTTTAATTTGTATTCAATACTAATTATATATTTAATTCCAAATTAAATAATTACACTTTTAATGCGCCTTTACGACTTAGATTCTAAATCTAATCTTAATGGGTCTCAAAGCCCAATTAACATCCAATGTTTATTTAATTAAAGTCCAATGGGCTTTCAATTAATTTCTTAAGGCATGAGCTTTGGTCAATATGGGTCAAACCCAAATACCAAGGCTCAATTAAGGAATCACCCTATTTTCCAAGAAATCAATTTTGGCTCATTAGGCCCAATTAAATATTTAAAGGCTCATATATTATATTTGGACTTAATGGAATGGTTTAGGCCCAATTTGGATCCAATCCAATTGTCTTAAACCAACTTGGCCCAACCAAGCCCATTAGGCCCAAATACAACAAATTTAGCCCAATTCCAATTTAAGCCCAATTAATTAAATTCTAATATTCCAAATTTCAGAATTTAATTATTAAAGTGTTTAGCCATAATCAATTATTTAAATCAACATTTCCAAAATATTAATTTAATCAATTAATCATGCTTTATTATATTCAACACATGTCTAACATTATTAAACCAAAATCAAGTCATTAACATGCTCATTTGGTCACGACAATGGAAGGATTTTCATATCCGATTTCGATTTCAATCCGATTAAATCACAAATCAATATATCAAAGCATTGTAAACACATCCAATGGTTTAAAAAACAAAAAATCACCATGACCTAGGGTTCTTTAGTATTCGGCCAAGCCTAAGCATTTTGGGAAAATTAATCCAATTAATTTTTCTTCAAATTGATCATGCACAACTCTAAGTTAACATTATATAAGCATACTCAAACAAACAATTTGATCAAAACATGCTTAAATCAAAAATACCCAAATCAAGAATATAAACCCTAAGTTCAATTTCATGCTCAATAAGGCTCATGATACCATTGTTGGTCTCTAAGATCATCCCAAGAACATTTAAAGCATGAAATAATGTGAATACAAAAGAAAAGTATAGCGAAATAATACTTGCAAAGATCGGTAAAGAGGATGTGTAGAGAACAAAAATCTTTGCTCCTTAGAAAGTCTCCAAGCTTTCCTTATGTAAGAATGAAGTTGATGAGCTCCAAGCTTGAGAAGGATTCCAAACTCAAAGGATGGTTTCCCTATCACATTTATATGATTCCTTTTAAGTGCTAGCTTAGGAAAAATTGCTACAAAATTTCCTTTTCCTTCTTATAACTCTCGGCCAAGCAAAGAGGAAGAAGAAAGAGTGCCTTGGGCGTGAATGGTGGAGAGAAGCAAGAGAGAAATGACTTGTGTTTTTGTTTCAAAATAATTACTAAGTCAAATACCAAAAGTTATAAATGGTTTATTCAAAACCAAAAACAAAAAAAAAGTGTTGAGAACCAAAATTGCAATTAATGCTCTCAACCACCTCTATCACCAAAAGTGACTTGTGTCACATCACTCAAAGTTGATGTGATTTCCATCACAAAAGGTGACTAATGATGTGACTTGTGATGTGACTTGTGGACCCACTTTAATTCAAAATCCGAGTGGGCCCGCAAACACATTCCGGGCTCGGGTTCGTTAATTCCGAATTAACGAATTTTTCGTTGCGATGTAATTAAATCCAATTTAATTAAATAATAGTGCCTCACAAAATTATTACGAAAGTCGCTCGCGAATTAACTCTAAATTAATTCGTTCGCCCGAATTAAAATCCAATTTTAATTTCGTGTCGAAATCTAATTTCATTTAATATATCAAATATATTATTTTATCGATTAATTCCAAATTAATCGTTCTCTCTCTTCTAATAGAATTTTTTCCCAGATAAATTCTTGCCGTAATTAATCCTATATTAATTTTTCTCGAGTCATACGTCATCGGTGAATCTTCGGGAAGCGACCCATGAGATTCCCGAATATGTTGGCAGTAAATCCGGTCGTCGGACTATCCGAACACGTGTGTACCCGGTACCACGTTCTTACCGATTTACGAGACATGGTTGGCTTCCAGCAAAGCGCCGTGTCTACCCAATTCTCCAGAAATATTCTTTAAGGAATATATAATCTTTGTCAGGCGTAGTATACGTAGTATTCCATTTTGCGATCCAGTATCTGATGTCACATGCAAGACCTGAGGCTGGAATAGTGTCTGACTCGTACGAAGCATATATCGGATCACAAGCAACTAGTCTCTATAATCGGATAATCATGACCTTGTCATATTATCCCGATAGTTGCAACATAATAGAGAACCGGTTCTGTATCCCTGCGTGATAATCATCTCCATATGAATGAAGTGATACTTCCGTCTTGATATCACACCCAATACACTATGATTCTCAATAAACCCAGAAGAGGCGTACACAGAACCTGTTAAAGTCCCGGACGACCAAAACCAAAGCGTATTGATTGTCGCAAGTACTAGCGATGCAAGTCTCAGGTTAAGACCAAATACACCTACCCTGAAGCGGATTCCCATAGACACATAGTCATACTACCAATGGGATTCCGCGGGGTCTATCCAGAGTGAAGTTATTTCCGTACTATCGGTAAACACAACCTCCTATCATACTTGCATAAGTATCCAATACTTAAATATATGAGAACTATGTTGTTATGCTTCCATAACACGCACAAGTGCAATACTAGTCTATTCTGCATTATCGATGTCCAGTCTTGATAATATTACGACTAGGGATATTTAATGATTAAACCGTTTTGGATTGATATTGTCTCATATCTTATAATCCGGAACTAATCATAAGGACTTTTATCATTCATATATTAAAGTAATCTAATTACAAAATGAAAAAATGAAATTTCCATTGTCACATAGTTAATTTGTACAAAAACCACAATGTCTTTTACAAATAGTGACGCTATGGGTCATAATTGTCCAACATACATATATGAGTACCAAAACCAGAATAAAATATTCAATTTTTAAAACTAGAAGTAGACATGTTTATTTCAATAACAAACATACCTGAAGCCGGAGCCTTGCCCGCTTTGATTTCCTTCATGTGCGCCTTGTACTCACGGCAGTCACGCTTCCAGTGACCCCGTTTGCCACACTGTAGGCAGACATCTTGGGATTTGTCTTTCGCCTTCCTAGAAGACTTTGATGATTTGGCATTGCCCTTTCTCTTCTTCTTCTTCTTCTTCACGCCTCCAGTAGCCTTTGGCCAAGCCTTGGTAGACTGAAATGTCGAAGGGAAGTGCGCCTCGCGCTTTTTGCCCTTTAAAAGCTCATTTTCTGCTTCTCGCAGCATTGCCATCAACTCTCCAAGAGTATGATCTTGGTTCATCATATTGTAGTTCATGATGAACCCACTCCAGCTGTCAGGAAGAGACTACAAGATCAAATATATAGAAGTCTCAGCCTCAAAGGTTATGCCTAGCTGACCCAGCTGTTCGATGTCAGCAATCATCTGTGACACATGGTGCTCGAAAAATGTACCCTCTGACATTCGAGAGCGAAAGAGTTTCTTCTGCAATTCATACCTTTGCGATCTAAGGTTAGATCGGTGAAGGTCATTCAATTTTTCCATCACAGTATAGGGATCCAATCCCTTGTTCTGGCGACGGAATTGAGGGGTCATTGCAGCGAGCATGACAGATTGAGCAGTTGAGTTGTCATCGCTATGAGTCTTCCAAAGCTCAAGCTCAATCGGCTGCTCAATTCCGGACTTAGTCCCGAGAGGTCTCTCTATCATATAGAGCATCTTCTCGGCCCCCAGGACAATCCTGAGGTTCATATCCCAGTCAGGAAAGTTCGCACCATTAAAGACATTTTCGCCCATGATAATATCCCTAACGTTGATCTTTCCGGCCATCTTAATTGCAATAGTCTAACTATTCAATTAACGATTTTTGGGTATAGTCCAACTGTTACAATAAAAATAATAAAATATTAGTCCAACTAATAAATATATAAAATGACGAAATAATTTGAAAGCGCGCATTTGGCAAGTATTTGAATGAAATTGCAAATTCAATACTGGCCTCCCACTATTTTTCGGTGAGGCTCTAACCATCTGTTGAGTACTCGGGAAACCTAGTTTCCTAGTGGGTTAGGATCTCGTTAAATAACACACAACCTTGACTTTGGCCAACAAGCTGTATGATATTTAACTAGGTAGATCTCTAAGATCAATCGGATATCATCCAATTCCTAGATCCGGTAGGTGGACCTCCAAGTCTGAAACATATATACAATATATATGCTAATATATCCAATATATTTTCCTAACCTTTTCCTCTGAATCAACTAAGCCTTGGCTTTGGCTCAACAAGCTTAATGATTCCAGTTAAGCGGGACCCATTGACAGTGAGAAAGCTTCGTAATTCATGTCGATGAACAAGAAGTGACCTTGACTTTGGCCAACAAGTCACAACTTGCCCAAGACATGCGATATGAAACAAGGCTTTCGTGGTTCAAACACATCCGCGGTGGACATTGATCTTGACTTTGGCCAACAAACCAATGCCAATCTTGGATCTTGAGAGAGAACCACTCAATGGAAGGAATTCGCTTAATATTTGTTTGAGGGTTTTTCGCGTAAATTGGCAACCAATTTATTATCTTTGTTTAGGTCTAATCCTACACCCTTAAGCATGCATTCTAAAAGCATAATAAGGTGCGAAATAAATAATAACGATATGCGGATGGATATTCAACAAATTGTTCCTAGAACAAATCTCTCAATTTCCTCTCCCCGGCTAGCACTATTCTAACTTCTACCCAATTACATAATACAATAAAAAAAACCTCATTTACATTGAGGGGAATTGGTGAGAAGAGAAGTACAAAGAGTCAAGAGATATAAGGCTGGACACGCAGGTCAAATTTAATAAATTCTAAATTTATTACAACAATTTCCAAAATTGCATTTACCCATCTAATATCCATCAGATATACATTATTCATACAATACATCCATGTATTCACACAAAGCATGTTATTCAATCAATCTAATCCAATTAATTAATCTTTGAATTAATGATCATCCAATGTTCAAACAACGATTTGATTTGCGTGAGTCCGACTCGTTTAAGAATAAGTACTCAAAGTGCGTATTCTTGAATTATATCGAACTACAATATTAAATCCAATTTAATTTGTATTCACTACTAATTCTAATTTAATTCCAAATTAATTAATTACACTTATATTTGTGCCTTTTAGACTTAGATTCTAAATCCAATCTAATTGGGTCTCAAATGCCCAATTAACATCCAATGTCAATTTAATTAAAGTCCAATGTGCTTTTAATTAATTTCTTAAGGCATGGACTTTGGAAACCAAAGCTTGTAGTAAAATTAATTTTGGCCCATTAGGCCCAATTAAATATTTAAAGGCCCAATTATTCTATTTGGACTTTATGGTATGGTTTTAGGCCCAATTTGGATCCAATCCAATTGTCCTAAACCAACTTGGCCCAACCAAGCCCATTAAGCCCAAATACAACAATATTAGCCCAATTCAAAATTAAAGGCTAATTTATTTAATTACAATATTCCAAATATCACAATTTTTAATTAAAGTGTATTAGCCATAATTAATTAGTTAAATTAATATTTCCAAAACACCAATTTACCTAATTAATCATGCTTTAACATATTCAATTCATGTCCAACATAATTGAAGCAAAATCAACCTCATTCCATGCTTCTCATCTCACGGTAATCATGCATAATATTAACCAATTTGGATTTCAATCCAATTAAATCATAAATCAATATATCCCATGCATTCAAACACATCCAATGGTCTAAAAATCAAAAATCACCATGAGTATCTAGGGTTTTAATTTTCGGCCATGCTAATCAAATTAGGGAAAATTAATCTAATCAATTTTTCTCAAAATTAATCATGCATAACTCTAAGTTATCATAATCTAAGCATAACCAAACAATCAATTTGGACAAAACAAGCTCCAAGCAAAAATATCCAAATTAAAGTATATAAACCCTAATATATTTCATGCTTAAATTTGGCTCATGATACCATTGTTGGGTTCCTAGAACATGCCAAGGATCTATTAAGACATGAAATTGTGTGAATAATTCAAGATAAGTGTGCGAAAAATACTTACAATGAACGGTTTAGTGGATGAAGAGATAACCAAATTTTTTTTCCTTTGAGAAGTGCTCCAAGCCCTCTTTTGAATTCCAAACTCTAGGGATAAGTTTTCCTAACACCTTTGTTGACTCCTTTGTTGTGCTAGCAATCAAGATTTTTGAAGCAAAAATCATCAAACAATAACCCTAGGCTCTCGACAATTAAGAGAAAGAGAGGGGAGAGTTTCGGTCTTCAGCAAGAGAGGGAGAAAGTGTATTACTTGTTTTGATTTTTCAAAATCAATTCCATATACCAAATCTCAAGAGTTGGTAACAGTCATTCAAAATTACATAATGTGTAAAACAAGTTAACATCAAAATCTTCACTAACTTCCAACACCTAAAAGTAAGTAAAGTTGACTAGTGATGTGACTAGGTGGGCCCCACTTTAAATTCAAAATTCGAGTGGGCTCGCTAAACACATTTCGGGCTCGGGTTCGTTAATTCTGAATTAACGAATTTTCCGTTGCCACTTAATTAAATCAAATTTAATTAAATAATAATGCCTTGTCATATTATCTCGATAGTTGCAACATAATATAGTACCCTATATCCCTGCGTGATCATCATCTCCATATAACTGAAGTGATACTTCCATCTTGACATCACACCCAATACACTACGATTCTCAATAAACCCAGAAGAGGCGTACATACAACCTGTTAAAGCTCTGAACGACCAAAACCAAAGCGTACTGATTGTCGCAAGTATTAGTGATGCAAGTCTCAGGTTAAGACTAAATACACCTACCCTGATTCAGATTCCTATAGACACATAGTCATACTACCAATGAGATTCTGAGGGGTCTATCTAGAGCGAAGCTGTTTCCGTACCATCGGTAAACAGAACCTCCTAATACACTTGCATTAGTATCCAATACCCAAATATATGAGAACTATGTCGTTACGCTTCCATAACGCGCACAAGTGTAATACTAGTCTATTTTGCATTATCGATGTCCAGTCTCGATAATACTACGACTAGGGATATTTAATGATTAAACCTTTAATGGATCGATACTGTCCCATATCTTATTAATCCAGAACTAATCATAAGGACTTTTATCATTTATATATTCAAGTAATCTATTTACAAAATGATTAAAATAGCAATTTCTTTTGTCACATAGTTAATTTGTACAAAAACCATAATGTCTTTTACAAATAGTGATGTTATGGGTCATATTTGTCCAACACTAAATACATCTCAATTGATTCTATTGATATATTCTAAGATAATATTTATTTGATAAGTGTCATAATATAATATTGTTAGCTTCGTGATCGCGATTTTCACACGTTACCTAAGCGCACGTATCGTTCAAGTAGTATAAAAAGTATCGACCTCATGAGAACTTATCATCTACTTTACTAACTATTAAGACTAACTATCTACGAGTATCTAATTGAAATTAATATGATGTTTTAACTTTATTAAATTAATACTAAAGAAAATAAAGAAAATAATTATGACAATTTCAAAAGCAACCAATGAGAGAAAGACATTTATGGTTGTGAATCCACCCAATTATAGGACACAGAAATCGGCGACGCTGTTCCAGGCTCGCGGCCCGGTCGGGAGTACGGAGTAGCCCACATGGGACTAAATCGGAGAATAAAGGAGTCGCCACCCAGTGTGAACTGGGAAATGATTTAAGGCCGCACTCACCCCTCACGAGGGAAGACCTCAAACCATTGGGTTCGGAATGGTCCCTTACTTATGCCACATGTAATGAACGGATTTAAGCGATAATATAACCAAGTCTACGCAACATACATATGCAAGAATAATCTACATCTAAGTTTGCATACAACCTATATCTAAGTTCGCATACAACCTATATCTAAGTTCACATGCATAAAAGTAAATCGACATAACAGTAAACACACAATTTCATGAACATATTAAATAAATAAATGCGGAAAGATAAATAAACAATAACGGTAAAAACATAAATATTAAAGAGAGATAATTAAACCTATAATGCGAAAGAAATAACTAAATCATGCATGGAAATAACGTGCTATTTCTAATGAATCATGGATAAACACAAGATTGGATAAAATGAAATATGTGCGTTTCTCAAGTGGTACATGGAGTTGTATCCCAAGTACAGACCGCACTACCGTCCATTCGGATTCGTCTACGGAATTTACGTCTGGGTTTCAATCCGATATACCACGAGAGATAGCACAGAATCATTCATCCCACAACAATAACATACATAAACCAACAAGAAGCATGCGAAGAAATAATAATAAATAACTAAAAAAGATGAATAAAAATAAATAAAAGGGTGACCTCAGGTCTTACCTTTTAAGTCGCCTCTTGGAAGTGCGTTACGCGGCCGTCGGAAGGGTTAATGCTCCGCCACTCCTCCGGTTCACTGGTTCAATATTTTCCTTCGTTGCTTTACTGTTTTGGGCTGCTGTTTTCTCTATTTTTGCTGTTGTTTCTGGTCATTATTTTTGGTTACTGTTTGCGGTAATTTTGGGCTGTTTTGGGGACTATTTTCGGTGGTTTGGGGATTTTTTTGGTTGCAGTTTTTTTGATGGTTTAGGGGACTGTTTTGGTTGCAGTTTTTACGGTAATGCATGGGGATTTTTGGGGTGTCAGTTTATGGGCTGTTTGTGCGGTATTTGGAGGAGACTTTTGTTTGTTGAGTGGGCGTGATCTGTGAAGGCTGTTTAGTCGGCCATTAACGTGGCTGTGTGTGGCGTGAGGGACGTGTGAGGTTTAGAGAGATGAGAGGCGAGAGTGTGAAGTGTTTGTGAGTGAGTTAGTTTGTTGGTGCGTGTGAGTGACTCCTGGCGTGATCTGTGAGGGCTGCGATGGCTTGTATCTGTTTTACTTCACATGTTGTGTATGCCGAGAGTGAGGGACGTCGGTTGCATGGAGTGAGTAGGTTATAGGTTAGTGTGTCTGGCTTGTGCTTTTGTGGTCGGGTTGAAAGTGGGGTTTATTTGTTATCACGGTTTGAGAGAGAGAGAGGGGGCCAAAGAGTGAGAGGGGCGAGATGAGTGAATTTGCCGAGAGTGAGGGAGCTTATGGTTTTTTAGTTTGTTCCTTTTGAGTTGTGCGGTGAATAGTCTAGGGGAGAGAAGGTGTGGTTTATGTCCCTTTTTATAGAAGAGGGTTTGGGTTGTCTTTGTTTGGGTAGGAAAGGAATCATGCAATTATGAGGGATATCTTTTAATTAGTGTGCTACAAGGAAAAGATCCATTGAATTAGGAAGGTGATTTGTTTTAGTTTAGGAAAGGGATTTATGGGATTTGATTTGATTTATTTAATTTAGGCATGTGATTTGATTTGATTTATTTAATTTGGGAAGGTGATTTATTTAGATTTTAACATGTGTTTAATTATTTTAGATTGGGCTTGGAGGCTTGGGCGTGTGGCTTGGCCTTTTTGGTGGGCTTGGGTGTGTGGTTGGTGGTGTGTGGGCTAAGGATGAATTTTAAAACAGAGATCCAACGAGTGAACCCGAAGCTAAGCAAATGAATTAAGTCCAACAAGGTATTGATTTCTGAATTTTCCCTTCCGACATCCGTTTCCCGCGACTTCCGTAACTTATCGGGTAGTGCCTCCATATGAGGCTCATCATCGGGACTTATATGCAAAAATACAGTGCCTACACCAATACTATATGAAAGATGAGTTAATTTTCCTATATTTGTGTAATAAATTAACTTATTAAACTGGAACACGAAAGAATCCACAAGACTCTTTCGATGGTCATGTCTAAATATTTAGAATAAATTAATTAACTATATTTCTATGCCAACCAATTTAATCTGAATTCTTGAAGATTAGGTTCCAATTATGGCTACACATACCCTACATGTATATTTCTATTATTCAAGAAAATCCCTTAGATGAGATCGTGTGTTACTGAACCTAAGGCCAAACCTAAAATTCATTTTTTCAAGTTCAAATTAATTTCCCAATTCAATTTTATTGTTGATCAAGCGACAAGAAGCATTAAGCATAAAGTTCAATAAATAAGCCAATAAATCACACAAGATTTAAGAAAAATCAATTATATAAAATTAGAGTACTGAGTTTCATCATAACCCTAGATTAATGGTCTAGCTACAACACATGAGAGAGAGTTTTAAACAAATAATCAAAATTAAATAAAGTATCATGATAGAGAAGAGAAGAATAAACTCTATTGAAGTCGGCAGTCTTGTGTTTTTTTGGTGCTGAACCTCGGTGTTGTGCTTGCTTGATGTGCTTCATTTTCTCTCAAGAGACCTTATTGTGAGTAGGGCTTGGGACAAACTATTCTTTTATAGGGAGCTCTAGAGACCTTATTGTTTAAGTTACTGTAACTTCTCTTGAAGTCAGGAAACCGTGTTCGCGTCGCCCGTTGTTGTTCCATCACGACGCTCACAAGGTCACATCGTGATACAGACAAAAAATTACATTCTGCCTCATTTTTCTATTGCATCACATAGTGATAACTAGTGTTAAAGATAACAATCAAGTTCTGGTTGGATATTCACTTTAGGTGGAGGAGCTGTCTCATGGGCTTCTGAGAAGCAAACATGCATAACTCATTCCACAATGGAATCAGAGTTTATCGCTTTAGCAGGTGCAGGTAAAGAAGCAGAATGGCTGAGAAACTTATTGTTAGATATAGAGTTGTGGCCACAATCGATGCCAGCAATCTTTTTGCACTGTGATAGCCAAGCAAATATGTATAGGGCTTTTAATAAAATTTACAACTGTAAGTCTAGACATATTGCTTTGAGAAATGAGTATCTTAGATAATTAATTTCTAGTGGAATCATTACAGTTGTCTACGTAAGATCAAAAAATAATCTTGCTGACCCATTGACTAAAGATCTCTAAGGAGATATGATAAGTAGCATTACGAGTGCGATGGGTCTAAAGCATTTTTGAATTGTCACTAGTAGTGGGAACCATACTTTTCTTATCGCTTTGTTATTCTAAAGGTTTAAAAGGTAACAACAAATTATAGTTTGTGACAGATATCAAGCACTGGGATTGCATTGTGCTTAAGGAAAAGAGGTTGAGTATTTATTATTCTTAATGAAGTTAATAGGTTCGGTTCAAGAACCAAGAAGTCCGAATTTAGGATTTAACTACAACTTCACCTATATAAACATTCTAGAAGTGGTTGCCGCTTCTGTCAGAACTTGGAAAAATAAAGCTTTGCAAGTGTTTATGAATCATGAGGTAGCACAAGGCCATTATATAGTGCTAATGCTCACGGTGAACATGTAAAAGAAGTATGTAAGGTTTATGTGTATAATGTTTCCGATCTTGTCAATATAGGAACAATGGTTTAATATTCTATATATAACCATTTTTTCTATAAGGTTTTGAAATGTCTATACTAGTTGTTGATGGTGTTTTCAGGCACTATGTTATTTAAGCAGCACGCAGGGGTACACAATGTAATTCACTTCTCAGTCAAGATTATTAATGCCGACCCGACCACTAAAGAGTCAACAGTAAGGGGCCGGGAACTTTACGGTTAGTGACCGAGCACTTGAGTTCAAGACGACCGGGCAATTATCAGGTCGACAGCAGCATTCTCAGTACAAAAGACTATTATGACCGACCACATGAAGACCGACCTCGTGAAAACCGAGCATAGGGCAAGACATGTTCGGGAAGATAAGACATTATATCCATACAAGATAAGATAATAAGTTATCCTACTTTAATGAGGTAAACTAGTAAGTCAATGTTCTAGTATTATAAAGGAAGTAAAGGTAGTTTTTGACTAGGAATCCTTATGGGAAAGGGAAATTGTTTCAACTAGGGAACCCTTGTAAAAGAAGGAATCTGATTTCTGCACTATTATAAATAGGAGGGTAGAGTATGCTTAAGAGGGGGAGAATAAAAAAGAGAACCAAGATCATCATCAGAATCACCAAGCTCTGACTTAAAAAACACAAAGAACGGTCTGGGAAGCGCATTTGAATAATAAAAGTATCATCTTGTTTGTGCCCGTGGACGTAGGTCGGATCCAAATCCACCGAACCACGTTAAATCTGCTTGTCGATTGGTGTATTATTTGTCTTTTGCTAAGTTTGCTTTTGGTCCCCCATAACCAAACAAATTCACTATTGAAGGAGGATTGTCTCGGGAGTAATATTCCCATATTGCCCTGAGACCAAAATCCACCGTCAACAGTTGGCGCCGTCTGTGGGGATCTCAACAAAAAGCGGTTCGCGTAGTAAGACAATGGCAGAAGGCGAGAATCATCAATCTTCAGGGAGTCCAGCAACAGACTGGATGAAAAAGATGGAAGAAAGCATGAAATCCATGATGGATCGGTTGGAGAGAATAGAGGGAACGAACAACGAGAGACCAGACATCGGAACCAGTCGAAGAAAAAGTGAAAGAGCAGAAGGGAAAAGGGTGATAGACACAAGTGAAGACGATAAGGGGCCCCTATGGGATAAAATCCGTAGTTGTAGAAAAAGATTCGCAAACAGAGGACACGTGGGAAGAAGAAGAAGAAAGAAGACCATCACCGGATCCCTCCTATGACAGTCTCTACGACTTCAGAAAAGAGGACATGGAGCATAGCGAAAGTGTGGGGGAAATTCCAAGGGATGAGGAACGCCGCACCCGGGGCAATAGACACACGGATGGGCACAGGATACGACATGGCGGCACAAGCAGTGAAATAAAGTCTTGGTTAAAAAAGGAGATGACCAAGTGGGGAATAGGCCTCAAGACCGATGCGGGGGATGCCCGGGATAGTGAGGAAGAATCTCCCCTCACGGAAAAAATAAGGTCGGCAAAATTCCCAAAGCGATTCAGCGTGCCGACCATGGCACCCTGTAAAGGCCACTCTGACCCGAAATCACACATCGAAAGCTTTGTCTTGTTGATGGAAGTCCAGGGAGTAGTAGGAGATGCCATCTGCAAAGTTTTCCCCCTAACTTTAGGTGGACCCGCCATCCTATGGTACATAAGTCTGGCTCTGGGGAGCATCGGAGGCTTCACACAACTTAAGAAGTCATTCATTCGACACTTTAAAGGGGCCTGCGTTCCCAAAAAGACGATTGGAGAATTAAGACTTATGAAGCAAGGAAATGACGAGCCCCTGAAAAATTTATTGAAAGATACCAAAACATGGTGCTGTAAGTCGGAGGATATGAGTCCCTAGAAGCCCTAGAAAGCTTAAAGGGAGCCCTAAAAGTCGGGAGGCTATGGACTCATCTGAGAATCCAGGACACGCCGGATTATGCCACCACCCTAGAGGTAGCCCGGAAGTTTGTCTTGGTAGAAAGCGAAGAAGAAAATATCTCTCCGAAGGGGGACGGCCATTCGGGAAGAACAGCAAGAACAGAGGCTCCCCGACGACCGGACAGGGAGTTCAAAAGATTCAATCCAAAACCCAAAGAATTCAAACCGATACCTCGAAGAGAGCAGGATGGAGGGGTCGCGACCCAGGTGAATCATGTAGTCCGAGAAGAAACATATATTCCACTGAGCAAACCACCAGGGCGAATCATCATGGAAATACAGGAAAAAGGCCTCTTGATAGAACCTGACCTCAGGAGATTCCCCCCAGATAAAAGGAACCAAAAGTCTTACTGTGTACATCATAATCTGAGGGGGCACACAACGGACGAATGCAAGGATCTACGGGAACAGATGGAAGACCTGGCGAGGAATGGATATTTAAATAAATACATTGACCATGAAGTTATGGCGACTAGGCAGAGGAAACATAGCACTGACCAGAGATTCTAATCGGTGAGGGAAAAACTATAACAAAACTCGGGAGTCAGACGTACTAGAAACGGAACAGGCCCCGGGATTACAAGGTGGTCGGTCGGTATCAAACAATGCCCACAAATGAGCCAAATATAAAGTTTTTTCTCGAAATATCCGCAGAAGAACTGTAAGGAGGACAATATGTCCCCAAATATGAATAAAACCTTTTTCATCCGCTTTCTTAAAACAAAGTTGAAAGCCATATACAAAAACGGGGGACATACTCGACGCCCACTACAAAAGACAGTTGGCACCAAGGCCGCTTCAACCATCGGCTCGCGGTTGGATTTTGCTCCGCCGAGGACACTTAGTTTTTCAGCTCGGGATCGGGGGACGTCCCACCGAGTCAGCCCTTCGGACTGGGGACGTAACATTCCCCCAGGTCCAAGTGCCTTTTTCAGCTCGGGGTCGGGGTACGTCCCACCGAGTCAGCCCTTCGGACTAGGGACGTAACATTCCCCCAGGTCCAAGTGCCTTTTTTCAGCTCGGGGTCGGGGGACGTCCCACCGAGTCAGCCCTTCGGACTGGGGACGTAACATTCCCCCAGATCCAAGTGCCTTTTTCAGCTCGGGGTCGGGGGACTTCCCACCGAGTCAGCCCTTCGGACTGGGGACGTAACATTCCCCCAGGTCCAAGTGCCTTTTTCAGCTCGGGGTCGGGGTATGTCCCACCGAGTCAGCCCTTCGGACTGGGGACGTAACATTCCCCCAGGTCCAAGTGCCTTTTTCAGCTCGGGGTCGGGGTACGTCCCACCGAGTCAGCCCTTCGGACTGGGGACGTAACATTCCCCCAGGTCCAAGTGCCTTTTTCAGCTCGGGGTCGGGGTACGTCCCACCGAGTCAGCCCTTCGGACTGGGGACGTAACATTCCCCCAGGTCCAAGTGCCTTTTTTTCAGCTCGGGGTCGGGGGGGACGTCCCACCGAGTCAGCCCTTCGGACTGGGGACGTAACATTCCCCCAGATCCAAGTGCCTTTTTTCAGCTCGGGGTCCACCGAGTCAGCCCTTCGGACTGGGGACGTAACATTCCCCCAGGTCCAAGTGCCTTTTTCAGCTCGGGGTTGGGGTACGTCCCACCGAGTCAGCCCTTCGGACTGGGGACGTAACATTCCCCCAGGTCCAAGTGCCTTTTTCAGCTCGGGGTCGGGGTATGTCCCACCGAGTCAGCCCTTCGGACTGGGGACGTAACATTCCCCCAGGTCCAAGTGCCTTTTCAGCTCGGGGTCGGGGTACGTCCACCGAGTCAGCCCTTCGGACTGGGGACGTAACATTCCCCCTGGTCCAAGTGCCTTTTTTCAGCTCGGGGTCGGGGGACGTCCCACTGAGTCAGCCCTTCGGACTGGGGACATAACATTCCCGTAGGTCCAAGTGCCTTTTTCAGCTCGGGGTCGGGGTATGTCTTACCGAGTCAGCCCTTCGGACTGGGGACGTAACATTCCCCCGGTCCAAGTGCCTTTTTAGCTCGGGGTCGAAGTCCGTCCCACCGAGTCAGCCTTTCGGACCAGGGACGTAACATTCCCCCAGAACCAAGTATCTCTCTTGGCTCGGGGTCCTCATGGACATACTCGATGCATAGGATCCGTGAGAAGCATAGCACGAGGATGGATGATACCCCCGTGGCGATTGCTTACTCCAGTGTTACCGAACATAAGGAGGAATATGCCCTTAATGTGTCGAACACTCTTTGATCCTCACTTACCGATGCAATGGATCCGTGGGAAAGCATAGCACAGGGAGTGATGAGGCCCCCGTGACGATTGCTAGCTCCAGGGATGCCGGACCTAAGGAGGAATGTGCCCTTAGTATCCTGACGCTCTTTGATCCACATCATTTGGATCCAAGAGAGGCGCAGCATGGGGATGCATTGTGCCCCCGTAGCGTGTGCCTGCTCCAGCGCGGTAAGAAGGAGCCCTCGTTCAATACACAGGCTCCACAGTGACCTGGCGTTATAGAGGATGTGCCCTTACCATTTAAACGCTCAACTGATCCAAATCCTGGTTCGCCGGGACACTGACTTGAAAGATTCAGAATTGTGTTTTGGAGACCTCGGACAGGACGCTGTTTTGAGGCATCCGTGTTGTTTTTTTACTTGCGAAACGTTTTGTTTTGGGATAAGCGATAAGTCGCCCCCGCCTGTTAATTTTATTTTCCAGAGATTTATTTTTGTTTTTCACTGGTCTGGTAAGGGGATGCCCGCGCCAGATTCGGTAGGCTTTCAAAAGGTTGATTCATTTCCCTTCTGAATAAGTCCCACTTGATTAATCGGCTCGGGGCTGGATTCTTTCCGCCGAGGCCACTTGATTAATCGGCTCGGGGCTGGATTCATTCCGTCGAGGCCGCTTGGTTAATCGACTCAAGGCTGGATTCGTTCCGCTGAGGTCAGATGTTTTCTTTCCGGCTCGGGTCTGCTCTTGTATCGCCGAGATTGATGTTTATTTCAGCTCAGGGTTGGGTACGTCCCACCGAGTCAGACCTTCGGACTGGAGACGTAACATTCCCCCAGGTCCAAGTGCCTTTCTCAGCTCGGGGTTGGGGTACGTCCCACCGAGTCAGCCCTTCGGACTGGGGACGTAACATTCCCCCAGGTCCAAGTGCCTCTCTTCATTCGGGGTCGGGTTACGTCCCACCGAATCAGCCCTTCGGACTGGAGACGTAACATTCCCCCAGGTCCAAGTGCCTTTCTCAGCTCGGGGTTGGGGTACGTCCCACCGAGTCAGCCCTTCAGACTGGGGACGTAACATTCCCCCAGGTCCAAGTG
Source organism: Zanthoxylum bungeanum (assembly GCA_019454045.1). Classification (NCBI taxonomy): domain Eukaryota; kingdom Viridiplantae; phylum Streptophyta; class Magnoliopsida; order Sapindales; family Rutaceae; genus Zanthoxylum; species Zanthoxylum bungeanum. Next base: position 69,430 of record SKCR01039769.1, read on the forward strand.
CCTCTCTTCATTCGGGGTCGGGTTACGTCCCACCGAATCAGCCCTTCAGACTGGAGACGTAACATTCCCCCAGGTCCAAGTGTTTCTCTTCATTAGGGGTCGAAATTGCATCCCACCGAGTCAGTCCTTCGGACTGGGGACGTAACATTCCCCCAGGTCCGAGCATCTCTCACAGCTCGAGACAGGATCACATGCCACCGAGCACATCATCGTTAGCTCAGAGGCAAAATTTTCTCCTCATAATCGAGATTGGATCAGTCAGGGGTCATGACCTCTAAATCTCTGGTACATATATTACAAATGATGAGTCATTTTTAGTTTGGACAACAAGAGGAACTTCATCTCCTGATGGGACGACCCAAGTAAGCAATTTGCTTTGAGGTGGAGAATCATTCTGAATAGGGTCAGCATCTCCAATAACCGAGGATATGAAGATAGAAACAGAAGACTTAGTTGATGGCGAAGGCAATTTCTTTGTGATTTCTGGATGGATGCGACCACCAGCACGGCGATCAGCACACCGTCTTTATATAGTTCTCGGCACCAACTTGCATACTCGTTGGAACCGAGAACTATGGGACAAATGTTGATGGTGTTTTCAGGCACTATGTTATTTAAGCAGCACGACAATGGTACAAAAGGTAATTCACTTCTCAGTCAAGATTATTAATGCCGACCCAAACACTAAAGAGTCAACAGTAAGGGGTCGGGAACTTTACGGTTAGTGACCGAGCACTTGAGTTCAAGACGACCGGGCAATTATCAGGTCGACAGCAGTATTCTCAGTACAAAAGACTATTATGACCGACCACATGAAGACCGACCTCGTGAAACCGAGCATATGGCAAGACATGTTCGGGAAGATAAGACATTAATCCTCCATACAAGATAAGATAATAAGTTATCTACTTTAATGAGTAAACTAGTAAGTCAATGTTCTAGTATTATAAAGGAAGTAATGTAGTTTTGACTAGGAAATCCTTATGGGAAAGGGAAATTTGTTTCAAACTAGGGAACCCTTGTAAAAGAAGGAATCTGATTTCTGCACTATTTATAAATAGGAGGGTAGAGTATGCTTAAGAGGGGGAGAATAAATAAGAGAACCAAGATCATCATCAGAATCACCAAGCTCTGACTTAAAAAACACAAAGAACGGTCTGGGAAGCGCATTTGAATAATAAAAGTATCATCTTGTTTGTGCCCATGGACGTAGGTCGGATCCAAATCCACCGAACCACGTTAAATCTCCTTGTCGATTGGTGTATTATTTGTCTTTTGCTAAGTTGCTTTTGGTCCCCCATAACCAAACAATTCACTATTGAAGGAGGATTGTCTCGGGAGTAATATTCCCATATTGCCCTGAGACCAAAATCCGCCGTCAAACACTAGTAATAGGTTTAAGCCGAAAGACACCTACTAAATGCATAAATCTTAAATTATTTTATCACTATCTAAGTGGGGGATTTTTAGCAATATTTAGTGATAAATGGTGAGACTTTCTATCCCACATAGGAAGAGCATAGAGAGTATAATACGTTTTATAGTTTTCATACACCTAACGATTCTAATTGGTGTTGAAAGATATAGAGGGAAATTATTGGAGGGAAACACAAATATTTGATAATAGTTGACATATATTATTAAAGTCAAAGATTGGCACTTGGTCACTTGGGCTTGATTTGAAATTTCGAATTTAATTAATTCAATTTAATTATTTTCGAATTTATTTTTGATAGTTTCTTATTTAAAATAAAACTACTTCCAAGTGTATGGTTGTGTCCAAACCAAGGTTTGTGACTTTAGGCTTGAGACTTTATAATATATATGTTTCTCTTCTCAAAAAGATAAATTCTTCCAAATACTTCTCTATCTCTCAAACGTTTTTAATTACATGTTCTTGGGAGAATTTCTAGAATTGCTATCTAGAAATTCTGTGTGGTTTTGTATATCCTGAAGGAATTGCCATTAATCTAGTAGCAAAATAGTGGGGGCATAATTCCTTTAAGGACAGTGAATACACGTCAAAGCCTTCTTCAATTTTGTTGTTACTGAGAATTTTTCTAACAATCTTTAAGAAATTATAAATAATGGAGACTGCTGTTTCTGGATCTGATTCTGTTTTCAACAAAATGTTTAATCCTGATGTGTTCAAATTGGATCACTTTGATGGAACGAATTTCACTCGCTGGAAAGACAAGTTGATATTCTTACTCACTGAATTGGGTGTCGCATATTTGTTAAGAACGGATTTGCCAAAGATTCCTGAACCATCTAATAAAGACACCGAGGAAATCAAGACATCTCACAAAAAATGTGAGGAAGATGAAGTTTGCTGTAGAGGATTTATTCTGAACTCACTGTCTGATCGAATGTATGATCTGTTTCGTTCTATCAAATCCCCACAAGAAATCTGGAGGGCTCTGGAGAATAAATACACATCTGTAAAACAAGGTACGGACAGATTTCTTAGTATGAAGTTTTTTGAATTTCACATGTCAGATAATAAGTCTGTAATGGATCAAGTAGATGAATTACTTGTTCTGGTATCTAGACTCAAAGATTTAAAAGTAGAAGTGTCTGAACCACTTCAAGTGGCGGCTGTAATTGTAAATTGCCTACCACTTAGAAGGATTACAGGAAAACGTTGTTACACCCTTTGGAAGATTTCACCATTGATCAGATTCTATGTATATAAAGACTAGAGAAATTGTTAAGATTTTCTGATTAAGATTATAGAGCATATTCTAATTTAAGAAGAGACCCGTATTCGTGAGAATACGTTTTCTTTAGAATCTGATACAAATGGGAAACATGTGAGTCAAAAAACATGGTAACAAGGCTGGTAATCAATCTGGAAATAAGAGGAAACATGCTGATTGTTCAAATGATATTGCTGCCAACAATAAGAAAAACAAGTCATGTTTTTTCTGTGGTAAAAAGGGCCATTTCAAGAAAGAATGCAGGTTCGGGAAGAAGTTGAAGATGGAAGAAAATGATGGACAAAAGAAAGCAAATGTTGTTGAACAATAGTCTTCTTCTTCTGACATTTTTTCTATGATTGCTAGATTTAAAGTCGGTATGGTAACAGAATGCAACATGGGGACAGTTGAAAAATCTTCTGATTGGTGGTACGATTCTGGAGCCAGAGTCCATGTTTACAACAATAAAATTATATTCAAGGATTATGAAGTTGGCAGAAGAAGATGAAAAGGTCTTGATGGGAAATCATGATACTGCTAAGTGCTTGGAAAAGGACAGTTGAACTGCAATTTACATCGGGAAAGAACTGATTGATTCTGACAAATGTTTTTCATGTTCTGGATGTGAGGAAAAATCTGATTTCTGCAAATTTGTTATGCATAAAGGCTTAAAGGCTTTCCTAGAAGCAGATAAAGTTTTTTTTTTTTTTTTTCAAAAAATGGTGTATTTGTTGGAGAATGATATTCATGTGATAGCATGTTTAAATTAAGTATTAATAAAATTAATATTTCCGCTTATATAGTTGAGTCTTCATTTAATTGATTACATGCTCGTTTGTCACATGTTAATTTTCGTTCAATCAAATTCATGTCTAAATATAATTTGATCCCATGTGTAAATGAAAATTCTGGAAAATTTGAAACTTGTATACAAGTGAAAATGTCCAAGAAACCTTTGCCAAATAATGATAGAACATTTAAGTTACTTGAACTAGTGCATTATGATATATGTGAATTAAATGGTAACTTAACTAGGGGCGAAAATAGATATTTTATTACTTTTAGAGATGATTATTCCAGATTTACTCATATTTATTTAATGAAAACAAAAGATCAAGTGTTTGATATGTTTAAAAGTTATAAAGTTTTGGTGGAAAATCAATTGGAAAGGAAAATAAAATCCTACGAAGTGATCAGAGGTGAATACTTTCTAATTCAATTTTCTAATTTTTGTGAAGAATATGGTTTGATTCATCAAACTAGTGCACCTTATACCCCACAACAAAATGGTCTCGTTGAGAGAAAAAATAGAACGTTGGTAGATATGGTTAATGCTATGATGATGCATGCAAAATTACCAACGAATTTATGGGGAGAAGCTTTGTTAACAACTTGCCATGTGCATAACAGAATACTTTCAAAGAAAACAAAAACTTCTCTTTATGAAGTGTTGAAAGGTTGAAAGCCTAATTTAGGCTATTTGAGGGTATTGGGTTGTTTGGCATTTTATAAGGTTCCAGATCCTAAAAGAACCAAGTTGGGGCCTAGAGCTCTTAAAAGTGTATTTGGATATGCGGAAAATTCAAAAGCATATAGATTACTAGATTTAGATTCTGGTGTTATTATAGAATCTAGAGATGTTGAGTTCTTAGAAACAAGCTTTCTTAATAACTCAAATGTCAATCCACAATCAAATAGAGAAATTTCTCTGACCCTATGGTAACACAAGACACCAACATGAATTATAGTTCTTCTAACAAACGGAAAGCTATTGAGCCACCCACTGAACCTCGGAGGACTCAAAATAGTTAAAAAAGAAAAGAACCTAGTTCCTGATTATATCTCTTCGCAAGCACTAGTATTCTTGGTTGAAGGAAATAGAGATGAAGTATTAAATAAAATGCCATTTGTTTTAAATATAGAAGGGGATCCTAAAACTTATTGTGAAGCTATGAGTGCAAAAGATTCTGCTTTCTGGAAAGAGGCTATAAATGATGAAATGGATTCTCTTTTATCAAATGGTACACGGGTTTTGGTTGATTTACCTCCCAGTTTAAACCCATTGGATGCAAATGGGTGTTTAGAAGAAAGTACAATACTGATGGTTCTCTATAAACCTTCAAAGCAAGACTAGTTGCTAAAGGTTTTAGACAAAATGAATAGATTGACTATTTTGATACATATGCTCCTGTAGCAAGAATCACTTCTGTAAGGGTGTTGTTTGCTTTAACATCAATTTATAATTTATACACTCTTCAAATGGATGTTAAGATAGCATTCCTAAATGGTGATCTTAATGAAAGGTATACATGGAGCAACCTGAAGGTTTTATCTTCCTGGTAATGAAAGAAAGTTTGCAAGTTCGTAAAGTCCTTGTATGATTTAAAGCAAGCTCCCAAACAGTGGCATGAAAAATTTGATAGTGTGATATTATTCATATGGTTTCAAACATAATGGAGCAGATAAGTGCATTTATTCCAAGTTCACAATTATATATGGTGTGATAATATGTCTATATGTTGATGACATGTTAGTAATAGGAACTTATATGCATGGAATAAATGACACTAAAACATATTTTAACTCTGTGTTTAAAATGAAAGACATGGGAGAGGTTGATACTATCTTAGGAATCAAAGTTAACAAATATAATGAAGGATTTGCTTTATCTCAATCTTATTATATTGAAAAAATTCTCTCTAAATTCAATCATTTGGGTATTAAAGAATTTAATACCCCACTTTATGTTTCTAACAAGTTAGAAGAGAATCCAGGAAGGTCTGTCAGCCAATTAGACTATGCTAGTGCAATTGGCCGTTTAATGTATGCAATGCATTGTACTAGACCAGATATTGCTTTTAGTGTGTGTAAACTTTCGAGGTATACACATAATCCTAACACCGATCATTGGAGAGCCATTGGAAGAGCTCTTAGATATCTTAAAAGAACAAATAACCTTGGCTTATTTTACCACAAGTTCCCCTCGGTGCTGGAAGGTTATAGTGATGCTAGTTGGATAACTAGTGTTAAAGATAACAAATCAACTTCTGGTTGGATCTTCACTTTAGGTGGAGGAGTTGTCTCATAGACATGCATAACTTATTCCACAATGTAATCCGAGTTTATCGCTTTAGCAGGTGTAGTTAAAGAAGCAGAATGGCTGAGAAACTTATTGTTAGATATAGAGTTGTGGCCACAAACGATGTCAACAATCTTTTTGCACTGTGATAGCCAATCAACTATGTCTAGGGCTTTTAATAAAATTTACAATGGTAAGTCTAGACATATTTTTTTGAGACATGGGTATCTTAGACAACTAATTTTTAGTGGAATCATTACAGTTGTCTACTTAAGATCAAAAAATAATCTTGCTGACACATTGACTAGAGGTCTCTCAAGAGATATGATAAGTAACACTATGAGTGCGATGGGTCTAAAGCATTTTTGAATTGTCACTAGTAGTGTAAACCTTATCTTTCTTATCGCTTTTTTATTCTAAAGGTTTAAAAGGTAATAACAAATTACAGTTTGTGATAGATATCAAGCACTGGGATTGCATAGTGCTTAAGGAAAAGAGGTTGAGTATTTATTACTCTTAATGAAGTTAACAGGTTCGGTTCAAGAACCAAGAAGTCCAAAATTAGGATTTAGCTACAACTTCACCTATATAAACACGCTAAAGGTGGTGCCGCTTCTGTCAGAACTTGGAAAATAAAGCTTTGTAAGTGTTTATGAATCAGGAGGTAGCACAAGGCCATTATATGGTGCTAATGCTCACGGTGAACATGTAAAAGAAGTATGTAATGTTTATGTGTATAATGTTTCCGATCTTTTCAATATAGGAATAATGATTTAATATTCTATATATAACCATTTTTTCGATAAGGTTTTGAAATGTCTATACTAATAGCAGGTTTAAGTTGAAAGACACCTACTAAATGCATAAATCTTAAAATTATTTTATCACTATCTAAGTGGGGGATTGTTAGCAATATTTAGTGATAAAAGGTGAGACTTCCTATCCCACATAGGAAGAGCATAGAGAGTATAATATGTTTATAAGTTTTCATACACCTAATGATTCTAATTGGTGTTGAAAGATATGGAGGGAAATTATGGGAGAGAAACACAAATATTTGATAATAGTTGACATATATTATTTAAAGTCAAAGATTGGCACTTGGATACTTGGGCTTGATTTGAAATTTCGAATTTAATTAATTCAATTTAATTATTTTCAAAATTTATTTTTGATAGTTTTTTTATTTAAAATAAAACTGCTTCCAAGTGTATGGTTGTGTCCAAACCAAGGGTTGGGACTTTAGACTCGAGACTTTATAAATATATGTGTTTCTCTTCTTCAAGAAGATAACATCATCCAAATATTTCTCTATCTCTCAAACGTTTTTAATTACATATTCTTGGGGGAATTTCCAGAATTGCTATCTAGAAATTCTGTGTGGGTTTGTATATCCTAAAGGAATTGCCATTAATCTAGTAGCAAGATAGTGGGGTCATAATTACTTTAAGGACAATGACTACACGTCAAAGCCTTATTCAATTTTGTTGTTACTGAGATTTTTTCTAGCAATTTTAAAGGAATTATAAATAATGGAGACTGTTGTTTCTACTTCTGATTCTGTTTTCAACAACATGTTTAATCCTGATGTGTTCAAATTGGATTGCTTTGATGGAACAAATTTCACTCGCTGGAAAGACAAGTTGATATTCTTACTCACTGAATTAGGTGTCACATATTTGTTAAGCACTGATTTGCCAAAGATTCCTGAACCATCTGATAAAGACACCGAGGAAATCAAGACATCTCGTAAAAAATATGAGGAATATGAAGTTCCCTATAGAGGATTTATTCTGAACTCACTGTCTGATCGGATGTATGATCTGTTTCGTTCTATCAAATCCCCACAAGAAATCTGGAGGGCTTTGGAAAATAAATACACATTTGTAAAACAAGGTACAAACATATTTTTTAGTATGAAGTTTTTTTTTACATGTCAGATAATAAGTCTGTAATGGATCAAGTGGATGAATTACTTGTTCTCGTGTCTTGACTCAAAGATTTAAAAGTAGAAGTGTCTGAACCACTTCAAGTGGCGGCTGTAATTGCAAAATTTCCTACCACTTGGAATGATTACAGGAAAACATTGTTACACACTTCTGAAGATTTCACCATTGATCAGATTATAGAGCATATTCGAATTAAAGAAGAGACACGTATTCGTGAGAATATGTTTGCTTTAGAATCTGATACAAATGTGAACAATGTTGAGTCAAAAAAACCTGGTAACAAGGCTGGTAATCAATCTGGAAATAAGAGGAAACATGCTGATTGTTCAAATGATAATGCTGCCAACAATAAGAAAAACAAGTCATGTTTTTTTGTGTGGTAAAAACGGCCATTTCAAGAAAGATTGCAGGGTCGGGAAGAAAGATGGAAGAAAATGATGGACAAAAGAAAGCAAATGTTGTTGAAAAACAATCTTTCTTCTTCTTACATTGTTGCTATGATTGCTAGACTTAAAGTCGGTATGGTAACAGAAAGCAACATGGAGACAGTTGAAAAATCTTCTGATTGGTGGTACGATTCCGGAGCCACAGTGCATGTTTGCAACAATAATATTTCTATTCAAGGATTATGAAATTGCAGGAGAAGATGAAAGGGTCTTGATGGGAAATCATGATATTGCTAAGGTGCTTGGAAAAGGAACAATTGAAGTGCAATTTACATCGAGAAAGAAACTGATTATGAGAAATATTTTTCATGTTCCGGATGTGAGGAAAAAATTGATTTCTGCAAATTTGTTATGCAAGAAAGGCTTAAAGGCTGTCTAGTAGAAGAAAAAGTTATTTTTTTTAAAAAAAAATGGTGTATTTGTTGGACAAGGATATTCATGTGATGGCATGTTTAAATTAGTATTAATAAATTAATGTTTCCGCTTATATAGTTGAGTCTTCATTCAATTTATGGCATGCTCGTTTGTCACATGTTAATTTTCGTTCAATCAAATTCATGTCTAAACATAATTTGATCCTATGTGTAAATGAAAATTCTGGAAAATGTGAAACTTGTATACAAGCGAAAATGACCAAGAAACCTTTTTCCAAAGAATGATAGAACATCTAAGTTACTTTAACTAGTGCATTTTGATATATGTGAATTAAATGGTAACATAACTAGGGACGGAAGTAGATATTTTATTACTTTTATAGATGATTATTCCAGATTTACTCATGTTTATTTAATGAAAACAAAATATCAAGCGTTTGATATGTTTAAAAGTTATAAAGTTTTGGTGGAAAATCAATTGGAAAGGAAAATTAAAATCCTACGAAGTGATCGAGGAGGTGAATACTTTCCAATTCAATTTTCTAATTTTTGTGAAGAATATGGTTTGATTTATCAAAATAGTGCACCTTATACCCCCAACAAAATGGTCCCGTTGAGAGAAAAAATAGAACATTTTTAGATATGGTTAATGCTATGATGATGCATGGAAAATTACCAATGAATTTATGGGGAGAAGCTTTGTTAATAGCTTTCCATGTGCATAACAGAATACCTTCAAAGAAAACAAAAACTTCTCCTTATGAAGTGTTGAAAGGTAGAAAGCCTAATTTAGGCTATTTGAGGTAATGAGCTGTTTGGACTTTTATAAGATTTCAGATCCTAAAAGAACCAAGTTGGGGCCTAGAGCTCTTAAAAGTGTCTTTGTGGGATATGCGGAAAATTCAAAAGCATAAAGATTACTGGATTTAAATTCTGGTGTTATTATAGAATCTTGAGACGTTGAGATCTTAGAAACACACTTTCTTAATAACTCAAATGTCAATCCACAATCAAATAGAGAAATTTATGACCCTATGGTAACACAAGACACCAACATGAATTCTAGTTCTTCTAACAAACGGAAAGCTATTGAGCAACCCACTGAACCTCGGAGGACTCAAAGAGTTAGAAAAGAGAAGAACTTAGGTCCTGATTATATCTCATCGCAAGCACTAGTATTCTTGGTTGAAGGAAATAGAGATGAAGTATTAAATAAAATACCATTTGTTTTAAATATGGAAGGGGATCCTAAAACTTATAGTGAAACTATGAGTGCAAGAGATTCTGCTTTCTGGTAAGAGGCAATAAATGATGAAATGGATTCTCTTTTATCAAATGGTACATGGGTTTTGGTTGATTTACCACCCAATTCTAAACCCATTGGATGCAAATGGGTGTTTAGAAGAAAGTACAATACTGATGGTTCTCCACAAACCTTCAAAGCAAGACTAGTTGCTAAAGGTTTTAGACAAAAGGAATAGATTGACTATTTTGATACATATGCTCCTGTAGCAAGAATCACTTCTATAAGGGTGTTGTTTGCTTTAGCATCAATTTATGATTTATACATTCATCAAATGGATGTTAAGACGACATTCCTAAATGGTGATCTTAATGAAGAGGTATACATGGAGCAACCTGAAGGTTTTGTTCTTCCTGGTAATGAAAAGAAAGTTTCCAAGTTAGTAAAGTCCTTGTATGGTTTAAAGCAAGCTCCCAAACAGTGGCATGAAAAATTTGATAGTGTGATATTATCATATGGTTTCAAACATAATGGAGCAGATAAATGCATTTATTCCAAGTTCACAATTACATATGGTGTGATAATATGTCTATATGTTGATGACATGTTAGTAATAGGAACTTATATGCATGGAATAAATGACACTAAAAAGTATTTAACCTCTGTGTTTAAAATGAAAGACATGGGAGAGGTTGATACTATCTTATGAATCAAAGTTAACAAACGTAATGAAGGGTTTGCTTTATGTCAAACTCATTACATTGAAAAATTTCTCTCTAAATTCAATCATTTGGGTATTAAAGAATTTAATACCCCACTTGATGTTTCTAACAAGTTAGAAGAGAATCCAGAAAGGTCTGTTAGCCAATTAGACTATGCTAGTGCAATTGGCAGTTTAATGCATGCATTACATTATACTAGACCAGATATTGCTTTCCATGTGTGTAAACTTTCGAGGTATACACATAATCCTAGCACCGATCATTGGAGAGCCATTGGAAGAGTTCTTGGATATCTTAAGAGAACAAAGAACCTTGGCTTATTTTACCACAAGTTCCCATCGGTGCTGGAAGGTTATAGTGATGCTAGTTGGATAACTAGTGTTAAAGATAACAAATCAACTGCTGGTTGGATTTTCACTTTAGGTGGAAGAGCTGTCTCATGGGCTTCTAAGAAGCAGACATGCATAACTCATTCCACAATGGAATATGAGTTTATCGCTTTAGCGGGTGTAAGTAAAGAAGTAGAATGGCTGAGAAACTTATTGTTAGATATAGAGTTGTGGCCACAACCGATGCCAATAATATTTTTGCACTGTGATAGCCAATCAACTATATCTAGGGCTTTTAATAAAATTTACAATGGTAAGTCTAGACATATTGCTTTGAGACATGAGTACCTTAGATAACTAATTTCTAGTGGAATCATTACAGTTGTCTACGTAAGATCAAAAAATAATCTTGCTGACCCATTGACTAAAGGTCTCTCAAGAAATATGATAAGTAGCACTACGAGTGCGATGAGTCTACAACATTTTTGAATTGTCACTAGTAGTGGGAACCTTACCTTTCTTATCGCTTTGTTATTCTAAAGGTTTAAAATGTAACAACAAATTACAGTTTTTGACAGATATCAGCACTAGAATTACATAGTGCTTAAGGAAAAGTGGTTGAGTATTTATTACTCTTAATGATGTTAACAGGTTCGGTTCAAGAACCAAGAAGTCCGAATTTAGGATTTAACTACAACTTCACCTATATAAACACACTAGAGGTGGTGCCTGATCGGTGAAATCACTCACGTAACGCAAGCGCACGTATTGCTCAAGTAGTATAAAAATGTATCGATCCCACGAGGACTTAATACCTAAAATGTTATTTTATGAAGCTAAATGTTTACGAGTATCTAATAGATTGGTTGTTTGATTGGATGGTAAATTTAAACTGAAAACAAGTAAATAAAATAGTGCGAAATAGATGAAAGGAAAATTCAATATTATTAAACTATCTAGGGTTGTGAATTCTTCCAATATCTTTTAAAGATGAAGTGGTTATCTCATGTTTGTGTAATATATCGGTTTATTAACCTGGAACACGAATTTATGCAAAAGCCTCTATCGATGTCAAATGCAAATACCCAAATAACCCAATTAATCATATGTCTATGTCAACCAAGTTACATGAATTCATTAAGATTAAGTTCCAATTGTGGCTACCCCCGCCCGACAAGTATATGTCTATCCTGGAAGGAAATCTATTAAGGGGTATCTAATCCTTAAGGGAGATCGTGGGCTATTAAGTCTAAGGCTGAAACCTAAAATCTCTTCGTCAAGTTCATTTTAAGTTTACCAGATTAATCTTATTAATGGCCAGTTAACAAGAAGCATTAAGCTTATGACTTAATAAATAAACATTTATATTACCCAAGACACAAAATATCCCCTTATAAACCAGTGATATTGGAATTCATCACAACCCCAGATAACGGTTTTAGTTACAATACATATCTAGGACTAGTAAAAGCTTAAATAAAGTAAATGACATAAAGTAAAACTTGGAATTAAAAAGGTAAATATACAATAAAGAAAATGCCGGGGGTTAGAGGATCCACTTTTATTGCTTCTATTTTAGATATCTCCATTATTATAATATATTAACTTTGCATGATATTACCAATCGACCATAAAGGCGGTATCCTGATTAAGTCAAATTTAAGATTAATTCCAACCGACCATAAAGACGGTATCCAATTTAGTCAGGTTAAAATCAATTTAATTATGTCCAACCGACCATAAAGGCAGTATCCCATTAAGTCAAGTTTTAAATAGTTTATATATTATAATTAAGGGAGATTAATCTAAATATTAGTAATAAAAGCTTAACCTTTTACCCTAGCAAAGGGGAGTTACCTCCTCATACTGAACAGTAAAAATAAAGACTGAAAAGTAAAGTAAAGAAAGTACTATTGCGTAAAATAAAGAAAATTAAATATAGAAAGCTGTAAATAAACAAACAAGATATAATCTTCTTAGTATTCTTAAGGAATTCCCCAGAAGAAGGTATGAATTTTCCTTCTGATTTCAGCCTCTATTTATAGTGAAAATTCTGCTCCGCGTGTCGCGACGCAGAACCCTTGCGCGTCGCGACGCGCGTTTGATTAAACGAGATCGTGACATGTGGCATCGATTGTATCAGTAGCTGAATTATTATTTCAGCATCGCAACGCTTGACATGTTGCGTGTTGTGATGCGTGCATAGTAAATGTCGGCAGTATGGGATGATGACACGTGTCCGGCGCACGTTAGCAAGACTGCTGTGATCTTGACACGTGGCAGGTGTATTTTAGCATGTGCGTATGATAACAAGTTTCTTTGATTTTGACATGTGTTTGGCACACGTTAGCGGTGCATGATAGCAGACGGCGTATTTTAGCAAACAACTCATTTTAGCAGGAAATTTATATTTTTACCCTTTTTGTCCATTTTTCGATGTTTTGGCCCCGAATTGCTTCCAGAGAATCCTGCTATTTTATTTATCTACAAAAAACACAAAACATATCAAAATATTCACAAATCTTGAGAAACCATACAAAATATTAAGTAAAAGTGACGGTAAATACTGATGTATTTACCATTTATCACATCCCCAAACCTAACACTTTGCTAGTCCTCGAGCAAAACAAAAAAATAAAGTGCAATAAACAAATTTAAAATTAAATTAAATTAAGCCACTTTCGTAGGGATCACGGTTGCATTTAGCGTATGCAACAAGCCTTTAAACTACTAGGTGTCCCTAGTGGACTAGTTGTAGTCTCATGAGGGCTTACAGTAACGATACCCACATACGTCAATCTAATACACACAAAAGCAAAAATAGAAGAGAAAAGAGAATAAACAAGTTAGTGACTAAACAAGTGAAACTTCTTATCCAAGTTAGTAGTTGTTTTCTTTCTTTCTAAATTACCAAATAAGTAAATTTTCCGATTATTTTTATCATTCTCCATATACACAGTCAACAAGATATTAATCAACTCATTGTGCCCACAATATTCATAAGTGTAGTTGAAAAGAGAGTAACATTTTTGTCCTAAAGTTATATCAGAATTCACACATTCTTAGCAATGTAATTTTTTTCTGATTTTTTATTTATATTTATATTTTTTTTATATACAATATCCTTCTTCCATGTAGCGAGCTTTGGGCCAGTGACTCCCAAGCCAGTTGGCTTTAGGGCGCTAGGTGTTAAGACACCCTTATAGACTTAATTACTCGGATTTCAGATATATATATATTATAACATCTTCAATCCATGTAGCGAGCTTTTAGGTCAGTGACTCCCAAACCAGTTGGTTTTAGGGCACTAGGTGTTAAAACACCTCTATGGACTTAGTTACTCGGATCTCATACGTTTTTTTTTATTATTCCATCGTTTTTTTTATATGCTTCTTCCAATTAAAGTAGAGCGTTGAATATTACAAACTTTTCAATTACAACTTATGGTTGTATGTTACTATGCATGTTGATAATACTTGTCAACTGAGCATATGAAGATTCAATTTAGTCAGTTTTTGGAGAATTCACAAATTAAATAATTCAAAAGGAAATAAACAAAAATTAACTTGTTAAGAAATAAGTTGAGATACGTCTCAGGAGTGGAAATTACTTACACAACTATCCACACCAATTTCACCTGATTAGTCAAGTTAAAAACACAAAAATAAAATTTTTTTATTTTTAGAAATTTTTTTATTTTTTTGAAAATTTTGGACTAAAAATCAAATAAAACAACACAATAAAAATAACATCCTAGTCAACTATTCCCCTCCCCAAATCTAATTGAGACATTATCCCCAATGTCTAAAAAGTATAAGAAGAGTCTAGAAAATAGTACTTGGTTAGCTGAAATTCTACATCTAAAGTGAAAATTAAAGGTTAAGATCCAGATTTATCCGACGTTTTTTTTACCACGATCATTATCAAACCAGTTAATCTTGAAATTCTACATTTGTGATTTAAAGGCTAAGATTTGGTCAATTAAATCATGAGCAGTTCTGACAGTGAAGATGATTTCTTTTACAGGTTTTGAACGAACCCATTTCTCCAGGCATCATCAAGAAACACACAAAGAAAATCATAAAATCCATCAGCATTAAACAGTCCAATCGGTTTCTGGTGTATGTTAAAGTTCGCCCAATATAGCATTGTAAAAATTCCCTCCATCGTGCCCAAGCCACCTGGCAAAACAATAAAAGCATCAGCACGGTTAATCATTTCCCCCAGTCTTCAGACATACCTGGCACGATAAGTTCCACTCAGTTTGATGGTCCTATAAGATTCGCCTCTGCTAAAGGTTTTGGGATGATTCCTAGAACTTGACTATTCCTTCCTGTACAGCCCTTGAAATGTACCCCATTAGTCCAAGATTACCACCGCCATATACTAGGTGCATATTCCTCTCAGCCATGACTCGACCTAATTCCTGTGTTGCCTCAACGAACTCTGGTTTAGAACCAACACTAGTACCGCAAAACACATAGATGTTTACAACTCGTCTTCTTGAAGTTGCTTCCATTTTTTATTTATTTATTTATTATTATTATTATTATTTTTTCAAATCTGGATGTCTTTAAGAGTGCAATGATGAGCTGAATTTATAGAACCTGAAAAAGGGTGAGTAATAATAGAACAAGGCCATTATATGGTGCTAATGCTCACGGTGAACATGTAAACGAAGTATGTAAGGTTTATGTGTATAATGTTTCCGATCTTGTCAATATAGGAACAATGGTTTAATATTCTATATATAACCATTTTTTCGATAAGGTTTTGAAATGTCTATACTAATAGCATATTTAAGTCGAAAGACACCTACTAAATGCATAAATCTTAAAATTATTTTATGACTATGTAAGTGAGGGTTGTTAGCAATATTTAGTGATAAAAGGTGAGAATTCCTATCCCATAAAGGAAGAGCATAGAGATTATAATACATTTATAAGTTTTCATACACCTAACGATTCTAATTGGTGTTGAAAGATATGGAGGGAATTATTGGATGGAAACACAAATATTTGATAATAGTTTTACATATATTATTTAAAGTCAAAGGTTGGCACTTGGGCACTTGGGCTTGATTTGAAATATCGAATTTAATTAATTCAATTTAATTATTTTCGAAATTTATTTTGATAGATTTTTATTTAAAATAAAACTGCTTCCAAGTGTATGGTTGTGTCCAAACCAAGGGTTGTGACTTGAGGCTGGAGACTTTATAAATATATGTGTTTTTCTTCTTCAAGAAGATAATTTCTTCCAAATACTTCTTTATCTCTCAAATGTTTTTAATTACATGTTCTTGGGAGAATTTCTATAATTGCTATCTAGAAATTCTGTGTGGTTTTGTATATCATGAAAGAATTACCATTAATCCAGTAGCAAAATAGTGGGGGCATAATTCCTTTAAGGACAGTGAATACACGTCAAAGCCTTCTTCAATTTTGTTGTTACTAAGAATTTTTCTAACATCAACACCATTGAGATATGGCTTGTGAAATTTCATGATAGCCAGTTTATCTAAAGCCTGATCCAAAGAGTTCATTGACTACCTTTATCAACATGACGAGGTCCATGCATCTGTGAATG
Source organism: Zanthoxylum bungeanum (assembly GCA_019454045.1). NCBI lineage: Eukaryota > Viridiplantae > Streptophyta > Magnoliopsida > Sapindales > Rutaceae > Zanthoxylum > Zanthoxylum bungeanum. The sequence goes on from SKCR01039769.1 coordinate 85,860, forward strand.
AATTTCTCTATTAAGTTCTCTAGGAGCCCCTGCTCATTTTTCATAAATGGTAGGAAGTGTGTTTGTATTGGTGGCTCTAAAGAATTATTGAGTCATAAGAATTATGAGTCTCTCATTATCAAAAGTTGTAAGAAATCCTCTAAAAGTTGGATGACATCATGGAAATTTTCTTTGTTTGCTCATATATGTCAGAATATTTTATATATAAACAAACCATGGTGTAAGAGCGAAGCATTATTTTTCGCTATGCCTATGACGTCGGCGACAACGATACTGTTGGACTCGCAGTCCGTAGAGAGTATAATTAGCACACGAGGGACTAATGTGCGAATAAAGGAGTCGCCATTAGTATAAGACTTTGGAAATAATTTAAGGCTGCACTACACCCCTCGCAAGGTCGATCTTAAACCCATCTGGGTTTGGAATTGTCCCTTACTAATGCCAGTATAATATCATGGTTCGAAAAGTATATCCATATGACTTATAATGCAATCACATGCAATAACAGTTTTATATAGCACACGGCACAATCATAATAACAAAAAGAGCTACATTGATAAATATAAACATCTCAAAATAACAATTAAATAATTTATAACATGTATCTCATTGGCCTGGCTTCGTAAAAGCTTGGCCGGACATTATCCTTAGTTGGTCGGATATGCATTGTTATAAAGTAAGTCCGACCGGATATTAATTATCATATTTATATCCTGCCGAACATTCTGGAAGTCCGACCGGATATATTACGTAAGATAAAAAAACAGACTCATATATGGCAACAAATAACATGGCATGATATGTTTAAAGCCAGTGACCATAAGATTCATAACAGTAATATAAAGATGGTGATAAAATAAACCGAGCAATCATATATAGCCGAAACGATAAAGCAATAGAAAAGACTCGTGTAACCGTTTTCAAGTGGTAAATGGATTTGTATCCCAAGTACAGATCATATTACCATCCATTCAGAATTGGCTATGGAATTTACTTCTGGGTTTCCATCTTATATACCACAGGGAAGCAAATACATGAGGCTGGATTCACTGTGTGACATTTGTATGTTCGGCCGGACATATATATTTTATATCATGTCGAATATAATATGTTAAACCAGAAATAGAAAAATTAGGGAATAGAAATTATGGTGCCCTCAGGTCGTACCTTTTGTATTGTTGGCTTAGAAACGTCTCTAGAAAGCTCAGGTTGGTCGCTTGATATCTTGCTGGAGCGAATTCAAGATTGTTGTATTTTGGATTCAAGGTTATGCTGGATTGGTTTTATGTTTCTGGGATTTGTTTGTTGTATGTGTGTGTGTTCAAAGTCGTTCAAGCTTCAACAATACCTACATGTCTATACGAGCTTCTCTTTCTCATGGTACATCGGGTAAACCATTGGAACTCCAATTCAAAAATACGACATATGCTGGTCTTTTAGGTTATATGAATTTGACCGTATTCCAAAACCAATGACTAGAAATATTTACTTTAAGAATATTTTATAATAATAATACTATCACAATGTCGAATCACCAAGTGTCCAATATTACTACATGACTATTCTAAGATCGATGTCATTCTTTAAATATTTATATATATCAATCTAATATGCTAAATGACATTACTATTACTAAGGAGATAAATGAAAATATAGTTACTTTATTAATAAATAATAAAATATAATGTACAATACATTATTTAGATTGGCACTCAAATGACCAACTTCAAGAAACTCTCACTTGCTTAGTGCCAATTTGGATGGTATCGAAGTCTCATCTCATCCACATGTTTATTGAATAACTTAGAGGTAAGGCCTTAGTAAGCGGGTTTGTTATGTTATCTTGTCATTGAACCTTCAAGACCACTATGTCGTTTTGTTCAATAATCTCTCTAATCATGCGATATTTTTATTCCACGTGTTTAGACTTGGTATACGCTCTCGGCTCCTTAGCTTGCACAATGGCTCCGCTATTATCACAGTATACTGGGATCGAATCTGTAATACTAGGCACAATGCCAAGTTCTGTGATAAAATTTCTAATCCAAACAGCTTCTTCTTCACAGCTTTGAAGCAGCTATAAATTCCACCTCAGTGGTGGAATCAGTTGTTGAGCCTTGCTTTGAATATCGCCAACTAACTGCACCGCTATTAGGGTATCTATGTATCCGGTTGTAGACTTTCTATAATCTGGATCTCCCTAAAAGTCGGAGTCTGTATAACCCTGAACTTGTAGCTCATATTCTCCATATATAAGAAACTTATCCTTAGTACCCTTAAGATATTTAAAGTTATGTTTCACGGTTGTCCAATGATTATTACTAGGATTAGATTGATATTGGCCAGTCACACTGACACCGAAACTGATGTCAGGTCTTGTACGTAGTATAACATACATAATGCTTCCAATACAAGAAACATATGGCAAGTTAGACATTCTAACTCTTTTTTCCTTATTTTGAGGTGTCATTTTCTTCGAAAGATGTATGTCGTATTGAAAAGGTACATTTACTTTCTTGCAGTTGGTAAAACCATACCTTTCTAATATTTTTATCAATGTATGTGGATTGCGAAAACCCTATAAGCTTCCTAACTCTATCCTGGTAGAGCCTTATACCCAGTATATAGGAAGTTTAACCCATGTCTTTTATGGAGAAGTTCTTGCAAAGGTAGGCATTCACATTTTGCATCAATCCTATATCATTCTCAATGATAATGATATCATCTACATACAAAATAAGGAATACTATCATACTCCACTAACGTTTTTATAAGCACACGATTCTTCTTCATTCTTGATGAATCTAAATAATCTAATTATCTCATCAAAATGATGATTCCAGTTTCGGGATGCCGGTTTAAGTCCATAAATAGACTTCTAGAGCTTACAAATCAAGTTTGAAGTCTCACTGGATATGAAAACCTCTGGTTGTTCCATATAGATATCCTAATCGAGGAATAAATTTAGGAAAGCAGTTTTCACATCCATATGCCATATCTCATAGTCATGATATGCAGCAATGGCTAAAAGAATACTAGTGGATTTTACCATGGTTACTGGTGAAAAAGTTTCCTCATAGTCAATCCCAGTACATTGAGTGAAACCTTTCGCTACCACAGTCAGGCTTTAAAGATTTCCACCTTTCCATCGGGTCGTCGCTTCCTTTTATAAATACATTTACAACCAATAGGTTTAACTCATTCAGGAAGTTAAACTAAGTCTCATACTTGATTGTCATGAATAGAATCCATTTTGGATTTCATGGCTTCCTACCAATTTCTCGAATCGATATCCAATATCGCCTCTTTATATGTAGTCAGATTTGTAACATCAAGGCTCACATCAGACGTTAAAAAGTAGTCTCTCATTAGGCCTTGATATTCTATTCGAATTACGTAGAATCTGTGTTGTAGATCCTTCACCTAATTGGATTTCTGGTTCCATCTCAGGTTCCTTACTATTGGGATCAAACTCATCAAGTTTAATCTTTCTATAATTCATAATTTCTCTCAAAAATTCTTTTTCAAGAAAAGTGGCGAAACAAGCAACAAATAAATTTCGTTGCTCAGAATCGTAGAATTGATATCCCAAAGAGTTTTAAGGATATCCAATGAACCTATATTTATACCCCCTGAGTGCTAGTTTATCCCGCTGCACAACTCTAACGTATGCAGGACAACCCCAAACCATTAAATATCTAAGATTTGGATTTTTATCATACCATATTTGATATTGGGTCGTAGAAACAGCTTTCGATGGAACTTTTTTAAGTATGTGGGCAACAATAAGTAAAATGTAATCCCAAAGGTAATATGGAAGATCTGTATAGTTCATCATAAATTCTACCATATCCAATAAAGTATGATTTTTCCGTTCAAACACAGCATTGTGTTGAGGAGTTCCCGGTGAGCTATATTGGGCGAGAATCTCATTCTCCGTTAAATAACTTCTGAATTCTTCACTCATGAATTCACCACATCGATCTGATCGGAGGTACTTAATGAATTTTCCGGTTTTTTTTCTACCTCGTTTCAGAATATTTTGAATTTTTCAAATGTTTCCGATTTATTTCTCATCAAATAGACATATCCATATCTTGACTTATCATCTGTGAAAATCACGAAGAGCGGCATGATTTAATGGACTACACAAATCACTTCGTATTAGCTTTAATAAATCTTCAGCACGGTGTCCAACACCAAGAAATGTGACATTTGTCATTTTCCCTTGGATACATGACTCACAAATTGGATAAGGATCTAAGATAAGATCTTCAATCAAACCATCTTTAACCAATTTTGATAGACGTCTAACATTTATATGGCCCAATCTCATATGTCATAATTCAATATTATTTAATTCAGATCTTTTACTTGTATTTTCCTCTATGTTAAAGACATCTCGATATATTTCCAAAATATGATGATGATCTTAGCCTTCATAAACTAATTAAGTAGACCTCCAAGGTCAATCACATTCATGTGACTCTAAGTTTGGTCCCGGTCCGTTTCTTATCCTCAAAATAATGACGGTATTGGATTAAGACGTGTTCCAAGTGTATACTTGTCAATGCGCACTAATGAACTTCGTAAGTACACCCTCACAATAATGACGATATTGGGCGACTAAGTTAACTCCTCCGTTACATCTAATTTTTTTACCAGAGTGACCTAAGTTCCGACCACTTATACCCTCACAATAATGACGGTATGAAGCATAAGTAATAATAACTCATTCATCTATGTATTGACAAGACAAACCATCCAATAATACTTCAACATTATTAATACTATTACTTAAAAGTAATCACCTAATCATAATAGATTTATGACAATCAAGTCACTAACATTCTTGGGTCAAAATAAAAATTTTAATTTAAACCATACAAATCCAATATGACTTATGCATAATTAAATTAAAATTATAGAGAGATAGATTCAAATACATGTCAAATATGCAACATGTATTATGTGGTTAAGACCTGTGCTTATACCATTCTTTTGAGGTGGATGTGGGACCCCTAAAATCGGATCGGTGCCCCACGCAATGGAAGTAGGTCTAACTTATATATATCAAGCATGGGTGTATTTTTAAATAATCTAATGGGATATTATATTTCATTATGAGTGTATAGGAAAAAATCGGGGCTGAATCAGAATCTGGAAACTCAAAAACAGAAGAAAATCGGATTCAGTGTGTGTTACACGCGCCAAGTACGCATGCATGCGCTTGAAGCAATTTCTTGCTACTTCAGCTCATTGCATGCGCATGGTATGCAAGAAATTGAATGCAGCAAGCAATTACTTGCGCATGCGCACGCATTAAGCTTCAATATTTTTTATTAAGGCATCAGCTCTCTGTTTTCTAGAGAGCTAATGCAAATTGGGTATTTTACCTAATTTTCTTTCAATCTTCCCTAAACACTTTTAAACCACACAAAATTAATTTTAACATCAAAACCACATCAATGCATATTATATAATAAAATCATTTCAAATATCAAATATTTTTACAAAAACATAAATTTATTCTAAGTACGCACATGCGTAAATTTGAATCTAAAACACAAACCAAATTAGAATCCCACAATGAAGTGACTTATGAATAATTCTATGGTCACTCAAAGGTGGTCAAGTGATTCTAGAATGATATCCATAGCTCCAAGATTTTATCTAGAGTTCCAAACTCTAATTTTATGTTTCATGTCCAACAAATACATTGCCTATAATAGGAAAAATACAAGTGTAACCTGAGGGTATGCATTTCCTTTCAGCTCTGGACAATCTTTCTTCCAGTGTCCAGACTTCTTATATTTTAGACATGCATCACGAGCTACATGCGGTCTTGCAACTTTGTGCTTATTGGAGTTTTTCTTTGATATATTCTTATTTCCTATTTTATTTTCTTCGAAGAACTTGCTCCACTATGGAGGTACAAAGTGGGATTTCCTTTCTTCAAATCTTGTTCCGCCGTGCGTAACATGTTATAAAGTTTTTCATAACTGGCTTGCATCGAATACATATCAAAGCCAACATATGTACTGGGTAAAGAAGACAAAATCATATTTCAGCCTAGCATTTCATCTATCATAATGTCTTGTCATTCCAAATATTGGATCTGGTCAATTATGTTCAAAATATTAATGTTAACTGCTCCTTCATCCTTGAGCATAGCATGGAAAATTTCCTTTGACCTCCGATATATCTCAATTTCTTGATTTGTTTTTGAACAAATCCTTGGGTGTTCTCATAATGCTCCAAGCATTTAGTACATCTATATATTGTCTAAGAAAATAAGGAACAATTTTAAACAGACATTGGATTGAGCGCAACTTACCTCATTGTTTCTAACTCCTAGACACGGCAGATGTTGATCTCATACTTAAGTAGTTTGAGGGCTCCAATCAGTTTATTGGAATCTAAAAGCATGCTAATGGATTGCGGTAGAGCCTTCTATAAGACAATAATTAAACACTAATAATACATTTCATTTCAAAATAAAAATACTAATATTATTATGGATTTTCAATCTATTAGTGCCCTCACCACCTACTTTACATAATTATGTAATCTCCCTTAACGAAAAAATACAAATTTGCCTATCAAAATTTTATAGCGGGAAATGGATCCTATGACATTTACTCCAGTCCCACAATAATGACGGTATTAGATTAAGACGTGTTCCAAGTGTATACTTGTCAATGTGCACTAATGAGCTTTGTAAGTACACCCTCACAATAATGACGATATTGGGTGTGTAGGAGCGAAGCGGGGTTTACCGCTATGCCTATGATGTTCGGCGACCATGACACTGTTGAGCTCATAGCCCGTAGAGAGTACGGATTACCCCGCGGGGGACTAAACCGAAGAATGAAGGAGTTTCCAGCCAGTGTGAACTGGGAAAGATTTAAGGCCACACTCACCCCTCGCAAGGGAAGACCTCAAACCATTGGGTTCAGAATGGTCTCTTACTTATGCCAGTATAATGTACGAGTTCACACAATGGTATAGTCAAGTCTTAATGCAGTTCATGCAAAAAGCGGATAAAAAATTGTAATAACATTCCAACCAAAATAATAATCCCACAATAACGTGATTCCAAAAGCATATTAAATTAAGAAATACGAGATGCGATAATGAAAATTATAATAAACAAACAAAGCTGGAAAAAGCGTCAATATAAATGTCAATAATAAACATCATGCGTGATGGGCTATGGAATAATAATGATCATAACATAGGAAACAATTCAAAAGCAAATGATCATTAAGATAAACGGCAAACAAAAAGGGGTTCAATCACGGATAATGAGTATTTCCTGAGTGACACGTGGAGTTTTATCCCAAGTACAAATTGCACTACCGTCCATTCGGATTCGGCTACGAGATTTACGTCTGAGTTTCATCCGATATACCGCGAAGGACAATAACATACATAATCATCATGCAATGTAAACGGACATAAAAAATATATAACCATGCATATACGAATAATCATCAACATGAACAAACATACACAAAATAAAGGCGAATTAAAATAACAATAAAAGTGAATAAATAGATAAAAAATAAACAACGAAATGCCAAAGAAGAAATGTGGCCAGAGATTTGGCCAATCGTTTTCTTTTTCTTCGTGATTCTCCCTCTTTCATCCTCCTTTCATTTTTTGGTTTTGTTTTGGTTTGCCCCCTCCCTTTTTCTCGGTGATTCTCCATTTTCTCTTTTTTTTTTGGGTCCCCCCAAAGAAGAAGAAAAGAGCCCATTTTTTTGATGATGATTTGGTCTCTTTATAATGATTTGAATGGATCTCCAAATAGGGAAACAAATCATGTTTATTTGGGAAATATATTATCAAATTATTTTGGGAATAAAATCTTATAAATTTGGTGATGAGGAGATCTCAAATCTTGTTAAATTGGTGATGATGGGATCCCAAAATCTAATTAAATTGGAAAGTGTGATGCTCTCATAACTAAGTAGATTTTATCGTATTTGGGAAGATTATATGATGAGTGGTAAATGTATAACTAGTTCCCACTCATTTAACCTAATATTTTTGTATAGTTCTTGAGTTTTGTGAATAATTGATGTGTTTTGTGTTATTTTGTAGATAAATAAAGTTTCAGGACATTCTGGAGGTGATTGTGGGACCAAACAGTGAAAAAGGACGAAAATGGCATTTTTGTAATTTGTCCGCGTCGCGACGCCTAACATGCACCAAGACCTGCAAACGTGCGCTACGTCCACAAGTCAGAATCTGAGAAATTTGACTTTGCTAACGTGCGTCGTGCCACATGTCACCATCACAGCAGATCTGCTAACGTGCACCGTGCCACATGTCATCATCATACGGTGCCGACAGTCGCCTTTACCACCTGTCGCCACGTGTCACTCCACGTGTCTGCCACATCATCATCCACATCACCGGTTGACCGATTCAAAGTGCCACGTCATCATCAGCCAATCACAGCGTGCCACATGTCGTAATTCTATGATGCCGACAATCACTTTCACCACGTGTCGCCACGTCAGTGCCACGTCAACGCCACATCAGTACCATGTCAGCTAAATTATTAACTCATTTATCCGAATTGACGCGTGGCAGATAAGAATATGAAATCAGCCAATCACGAGCCGCCACGTCGGCTCAATCATTCAGTCTCAGCCGCCTTGCCACGTGTCACCTTATCACCTTATCCAGAATCCCACGCTATGAACCAGAAGCTGCCACGTCGACAATCACGCGCGTCGCGACGTGAGCTGCGCGTTGGGACACAGACCCCCTACTGACGCCTAAAATAGATCTCAAATTTCAGTCCAGATCTACCTTCCTCTCTAAATTCTCTGATGTAAATAGGGAGTTTTCTATCTAGTTTCTTTTAAATTTAGTTTTGTAATTAATTTAATTACATTCTATAATAATAGTAATTTACTTTCTTTACTTTTACAGTTTTTACTATTCACCATGAGGAGGTAAACTTCCCCCCTGCTAGGGTGAAAGGTAATTCTTTTACTATTGCTATTTAGATTAATCTCTCTTAATATAATATATTCACTATTTAAAATTTGACTTAAAAGGATACCGCTATATTGGTCGGTTGGTAATTCATTTTAATCTGGTTTAAACCCTGACTAATCAAGGGATTGTATTAATGGAGATATATAAATAGTAAATAGTAAAAGTTGATCCTTTTACCTAGCATTTTATTTTTATTGTAATTTACTTTTCAGCTTTTACTTTATTTACCGCAATTACTTTTTCAGCATTTTTAATTTATGTCTTTTACTTTTAAGTTTTTACTAGCCCTAGTTATATGTTGTAACTAAGTTAGTTATCTGGGGTTGTGATGAATTCTAATATCACCGGTTTATAAGGGGTTATTTTATAATTTGGGTAATTTAAAGGTTTATTTATTAAGTAATTTAATGCGTCTTGTTAACTGGCCATTAATACGATTGATCTGGTAAATCTAAATAAACTTGACAAAGAATTTTAGGTTTCAGCCTTAGACTTAATAGCTCACGATCTTCCTTGAGGATAGATAACCCTTTAATAGATTTCCTTTCAGGATAGACATATACCTGTCGGACGGGGCTAGCCATAATTGGAACTTAAACTTAATGAATCCAGATAATTTGGTTGACATATAAATATGGTTCAATTGGGTTAAACTGGGTATTTGCGTCTGACCATCAACAGAGGCTTTCGCATAATTTAGTGTTCCAGGTTAGTAAACCGATTTTTTACACAAACATAAAATAACCACTTCATCTTTAAAATGATATTGGAAGATTCACAACCCTATATAGTTTTATAAATTTGAATTTTCTTAAATCTACTTTCGTGCAATTTTTAAATTTAGAATCATCACCATTTCAAATCAATCAATCAACCTGTTAGATACTAGTAATCATTTGACCTCATAAAATTAATAGATTAGGTATTAAGTCTTCGCGGGATCGATACTTTTTATACTACTTGAATGATACGTTCGCTTGCGTTATACGCGTGTGTAAGCACCGGTCAAGTTTTTGGCGTCGTTGCCGGGGACTTATTTATCTTTCACTATTAGTTTTGGGGTTAAATACCTTTACATGTATCTAATTTCTTTTTACTTATTATTTTTGTTTTCTTGTGTTTCAGGTTCTCAGAAACTACATGAGACGAACCAGAAGCTTTGAACTCCGACCGCTTGACCCAGAAATTGAAAGAAACATCAGACAGTTGAGAAGGGAAAGGCGAGAAGGCCAAGACAATCATTAACATGGAACCTGAACCTTTGAACGTTGCACCACCACCGATTCCCATTCGAGACAGAACCATTCCGGTGGTTGAAAGACTCATTTCTTGTATTGTACTTCCTCCCTTACCAACAAATGCGGGTGACATCAAACATGCATCCAGATGATTCAGCAGTCAGTACAGTTTAGGGGAAATGCAACTGAAGATCCTAATACCCATATCAGCAACTTCCTGGAAGTTTGTGGTACTTTCAATTACAACCGAGCAGCTGAAGAAGCAATGAGACTGCGGGTTTTTTCCATATTCCCTGAAAGACAGAGCCAAAGCTGGCTACATTCACTACCAGCAGGTTCCATCACAACTTGGAACACTCTAGCCATAAAATTCCTTGCAAAGTACTTTCCACCAGCCAGAACAGCAAAACTGAGGAATAAAATCACATCCTTCGTGCAATAAGATTCAGAATCCCTTTGCAAAGCTTGGGAAAGATTCAAAGATTTACTCCGAAAATGTCCTCATCATGAGATCGCAAGTGGCTACATTCCAAACCTTTTACAATGGACTTTCTAGAATAATGAGAACCACAATTGATGCTGCTGCTGGAGGAGCTTTGATGGAAAAAGGAGAAGATCAGGCTTGGGACTTAATTGAAGAAATGGCCAACAACAATTCTTATGGCCAACAGAAAGGAGCATGATCCAAAGAATTGCAGGAATTTATGAAGTTGGAGCCAACACAGCACTGAATTCCAAACTGGATCAGATTTGCAAAAATCTGGAAACTCTAACATGAGGTTAATGGTGGATCCACAAGTTCACCATTTGGAGGAGGACTGAGTCAGAATCTTTCAACCAACATAAAGAAACGATGAATTATGTCAACAATTTCAACAGACAGGGAACAATCCATATTCGAACACCTATAACCCATGGTGGAGGAATCATCCCAATTTCGCATGGAGCAATAATTCAGGGCAAATGAACAACCCACCACCCATATTCCAACAATAGAACAAAGGCCAGGAGGATGCAAATGAATCAGGAATAACAGAAGTGTTGATCCACTTGAAAAAGATAGAAACAAAACATGACTCTCAAGCAGCAAGATATGATGTTATGTTTCAATCCCAAGCAGCATTAATTCAAAGTCAATCTGCTTCTATTAAAGCACTGGAGAATCAAATTGGACAACTGGCAAATGCTCAGAGTTACAGACCGCCAGGTAACCTTCCTAGTAACACTGAAACAAATCCGAGGAACATAGGGAATGAGCAGTGTCATGCCATCATGTTAAAAAGCCGTACTGAAATCAACAAAGATGTTGGAGCCAAAACAGCTGCTGAGGAAGTTCCAAAAGAAACAAAGCAATAGATGGAGGAAAAAGAAGCAAAAGAAAAAGAATAGATCACTCCACCTCCACATTTTCCTCAGCGTCTTCAGAAGAACAAATTGGATAAGCAGTTTTCTCGGTTCCTGGAGATCTTAAAAAAGCTGCATATCACATTCCATTTGCAGAAGCTTGGAACAAATGCCCAACTATGCCAAATTCATGAAAGACATTCTTTCACGAAAGCGGAGATTGGGAGATTACGAGACAGTAGCATTCAGAAGAATGCAGCGCTATCATTCAAGGAAACTTCTTCCCCAAAGTTGAAAGATCCTGACAGTTTCACTGTTCCTTGCACCATAGAAGAACATGACTTGGTAAGGCTCTGTGTGATCTAGGTGCGAGTGTTAACTTGATGCCTTTTTCTATTTTCAGGAAATTTCAGATTGGAGAAACAATGCCCACTTCAGTCTCTCTACAACTTGCTGATAGAACGCTCGTATTTCCAAAGGCGTAATTGAGGATGTGCTGGTCAAGTTTGACAAATTCATTTTCCCAACAGATTTTATTGTCGTCCTTGATATGGAGGAAGACGCAGACGTGCCAATCATCATTGGGAGACCGTTCTTGGCTACAGGTCGAACCATTATTGATGTACAAAAAGAGAATTAACCATGAGGGTACATGACCAAGAAGTAACATTCAATGTTTTCAAGGCCATGAATTTCCCAGATGATGAAAAGAATGAAGGATGTTTCAGACTTGATGTGATACACAGTACCATTCAGAACTCCAATGCAATGCAAAGTTCTATTGACAACTTAAAAATGTCAATTGCCTATGGAGCCTGAAGATAAAGCGTCTTTTGCACTGAAAAAAAAGCCAATTCTTACACTACAAGCAACAGAAGAGAAAAAGTTCCACCAGCTCAACGAATTAGAGGAATTTCACAATCATCATTTTGAGGATGCCAAATTGTACAAAGAAAAGGCCAAGAAGAGACATGATGAGAAGTTAGTGCGCATACAACTGGAACCAGGGCAGAAAGTACTGTTAAACAAATCAAGGGTGAAATTTTTCCCATGGAAGCCAAAATCACGGTGGTCAGGTCTATTTGTGATCACCAAGGTTTTACCAGATAGAGCCGTTGAGATACATGATCCCGACTCCAACAAAACATTCAAGGTTAAAAACAAGCGTGTCAAACACTACTGAAGAGAATCATTTGAGCGACAAAAAGAAAGTGTCACACTTTCAGATCCAGCCTAACTTTCGAGAAGTCACGTTTAGCTGACGACTTTAAACTTAGCGCTCACATGGAGGCAACCCATGCAATTAGTGTATATATTATGATCTGGTGTGTTTAATTTTTGCAGGTTAAGTCATTTCAAGATGGAAGAAGCTCTCTCGCAAATCTTCACAAGCAATTTCCTTCTCTCCCTCAAAACTCTCTGATGAAAGTCTACAAAGCTCGCTTGGAACGGATGAGACTACTGATGATCCATGTATTCCTAATGACATTCGTTGGAATTGAAGCACGGGTCTGATTAGCAGGTGAGTATTCTGATTCTTGTAATTCTTATTTGCCTGGATTGGGAAAGAAGCACCTATGCAAAGAAACGTAGAGCTAACAAATGGGTGTTTGTTACAAATGTGAACGCTGGAATTTTCAATACTCGTTGTCGTTCTTTAGGAATGGTGTCTGATAACGCGAAGATAAATTAAATTCATTAGGGATGGCTTGAGTAAGGAGTCTTAGATGATATATCTTCGACTCTTGAGACGCATCCCAGTGGATATGTTCATATAGCCATCTGTAAATTACATACACAATTCCAATAAGAAGACAACAGTTAAGTCTCGGGAATCTGACTCAAAAACACCATGTTTGCCAATTTATAAGAAAATTGGATGGGAAGCTTGTCCCTGACGCATAGACGTCATTCAAGCCACTAAATTTCTTGTACATATTATATCTCTTTGTCTTTTCTAATAATTGTGATTTGTTTGTTGTTTTCTTTTATTTTCTCCGACAGGATCCAGACCTTTTTGACTATCACGATTTATTTTACTGTTAACTAATAATTGTCATTTGGCAGGTACTAGTGGTATTATTTTACTCACCCTTTTCAGGTGTTATAAATTCAACTCATCATTGCACTTTTGAAGACATCCAGAGTAAAACATGGAAGCCACTTCAAGAAGACGAGTTGAAAACATCTGTGTGTTTTGCGGTACTAGTGTTGGTGTTAAGCCACAATACGTAGAAGTAGTACAGGAATTGGGTCGAGTCTTAGCTGCAAGGAATATGAACTTAGTATATGGCAGAGGCAATCTTGGACTAATGGGGATCGTTTCAAAGACCGTACAGGAAGGAGGCAGTCATATTTTGGGAATCATCCCAAAACCCTTGGCAGAGGCAAATCTTATTAGACCATCAAACAGAGAGGAACTGATCATGCCAGGTATGTCTGAACGATTGGTAGAAATGATTAATCGTGCTGATGCTTTTATTGCTTTGCCAGGTGGCTTGGGTACATTGGAGGAAATTTTTACAGTGTTATCTTTGGCAAACCTGAACATACACCAGAAACCGCTTGGACTGTACAACTTTGAAGGATTTTATGATTTTCTTTGTGTGTTTCTTGATGATGCCCAGAGAAATGGGTTCGTGTCAAAACCTATGAAAGAACTCCTCTTTACTGCCAGAGCTGCTCCGGATCTAATTGACCAAATCTTAGCCTATGAACCACAAATTGACCCTATCCTTTCAAAGATAAATTGGTCCAAGGACGATCGTGGTAAGAGGCGTCGGATTAATCTGGATCTTAACCTTTAACTTTTCGTGTAGAATTTCAGCTAATCAGGTACTATCTTCTAAACTCTTCTTCTATTGTTTAAGACATTGGGGACAATGTCTCATTTAGGTTTGAGGGAGGGAATTAGTTGATCAGTATCTTATTTTTAGTTGTGTGTTGTTTTTATTTTTAGTCAAAATTTTTCGAAATACAAAAAAATTTGAAATTTTTCAAAAAAAACAAAACAAAAAAATTAAACAAATTCAAATTTTTCAAAAATTATGCGAAATTTTACAAAAATTTTTAGTTATTTTGCGTTTTAATGTTTTTTAATTTTGACTAAAAGGTTAATTGGTAAGAGATAGCTGAGTAAGGAATTTCCTCCCACTCCTTAAGACGTATCTCAACCTAATTCGGAACAAGTTAATTTTTGTTTATTTCCTTTTGAATTATTTAATTTGTGAATTCTCATAAATAAACTAAAAAATGGATCTTCCATATGCTCAGTTAGCAGTATTATCAACATGCATAGTATCATACGGACATGAGCTATAATTGAAAAGTTTGTAATATTCAGTGCTCTATATTAATTGGAGGAAGCATCTACAAAACGATGGAGTAAAAAAAAACGTCTGAGATCCGAGTTTATTAAGTCTGTAAGGGTGTTTTAACACCTAGTGCCCTAAAGCCAACTGGTTTGGGAGTCACTGGCCCAAAGCTCGCTACATGGATCAATGATGTTGCAAATATATATATATATCTGAAGTCTGAGTAATTAAGTCTGTAGAGGTGTCTTAACACCTGGTGCCCTAAAGCCAACTGGTTTGGGAGCCACCGACCTAACACTCGCTACATAGATGGAATATATTGTATATAAATAAAAAAAATCAAAAATCAAAGAAAAAAAATCAAAAAATGAAAAATTATTCCATTGCTATAAAAAGGTGTGAATTCTGATAAAACTCTAGGACAAAATATATTCTCTTATCAACTGCACTTTTGACTGTTGTGGGCAAAATGAGTTGTTTAATATTTGTTGGCTGTGTATATGGAGAATGTAAATATAATCGGAGATTTACTTATTCATTAATTTACAAAGAAACAAAGAACTAGTAACTTGGAGTAGAAGTTTCACCTGATTAGTCAACTAACTTCTTTATTCTCTTTTCTCTTGTCTTTTTTGCTTTTGTGTGCATTAGTTCCACTACCTTTTACTTTTGTAAAATGTTTTGTAGGTATCATTGCTGTAAACACCTCATGGACTACACTCGTCCACTAGGGACACTTAGGGGTTTAAAGGCTTGTTGCATACGCTAAGCAACCGTGATACCTACGAAAGTGGCTTAGTTAAATTTTATTTTAAAGATGGTTATGTTATTTATTCTATATTTTGCTCGAGGACTAGCAAAATGTTGGTTTGGGGGTGTGATGAGTGGTAAATGTATCTCTATTTCCACTAATTTAACCTAATATTTTTGTATATTTCTTGAGTTTTGTGAATAATTTGATGTATTTGTGTTTTTTGTAGATAAATAAGTTTCATCAGGACATTTTGGAGGTGATTTGGGACCAAAACAGTGAAAATGATGAAAATGGCATTTTTGTAATTTGTCCGCGTCACGACGCGCAAGCCTTTGGCGTCGCAACGCCTAACATGCACCAAGACCTGCTAATGTGCACAGGGTCCACAAGTCAGAATCTGAGAAGTTTGACTTTGCTAACGTGCGTCGTGCCACGTGTAACCATCACAGCCGATCTGCTAACGTGCGCCGTGCCACGTGTCATCATCCTACAGTGCCGACAATCGCCATCGCCACATGTCACTCCACGTGTCTGCCACATCATCATCCACATCACCGGTTGACCGAGTCAAAGTGCCATGTCATCGCCACATCATCATCAGCCAATCAAGGCGTGCCACGTGTCGCAATTCTATGATGCCGACAATCACTTTTGCCACGTGTCGCCATGTCAGCTCAATTATTGACTCATTTATCTGAATTGACACGTGGCAGATAAGAATCTGAAATCAGCCAATCACGAGCCACCACGTCAGCTCAATCATTCAGTCTTAGCCGTCTTGCCACGTGTCACCATATCACCTTATCCATAATCCCACGCGACGAACCAGAAGCTGCTGACGCCTATAAATAGATCTCGAAATTTAAGTTTCAGATGTACCTTCCTCTCTGAATTCTCTGATGTAAATATAGAGTTTTCTATCTAGTTTCTTTTAAATTTTAGTTTTGTAATTAATTTTAATTACATTCTATAATAATAGTAATTTACTTCTTTACTTTTTATAATTTTTACTATTCACCAAGAGGAGGTAACTTCCCCCTGCTAGGGTGAAAGGCAATTCTTTTACTATTGCTATTTAGATTAATCTCCCTTAAATATAATATATTCATTATTTAAAATTTGACTTAAAAGGATACCGCTATATTGGTCGGTTGGTAATTCATTGTTAATCTGGTTTAAACCAGACTAATCAAGGATACCGCCAGATTGGTCGGTGGTAATTAAATTTCTTACCGCCTATATGGCAGGTTTATTTTGGTTCCGACTTTATGGCTGGTTAGACTTAATTTGACTTAATCAGGTACCGCCTATATGCCGTTGGTAAAATAATCACAAGTTATATATTATATTAAGGGAGATATCTAATAGTAAATAGTAAAAGTTTGATCCTTTATTTTATTGTAATTTACTTTTCAGCTTTTACTTTACTGCAATTACTTTTCAGCATTTTTACTTTATGTCTTTTACTTTAAGTTTTACTAGCCCTAGTTATGTTGTAACTAAGTTAGTTTATCTGGGGTTGTGATGAATTCTAATATCACCACCGGTTTATAGGGGTTATTTTATAGTTTGGGTAATTTAAAGGTTTATTTATTAAGTCTTAAGTCTTAATGCGTCTTGTTACCTGGCCATTAATAAGATTGATCTGGTAAATCTAAAATAAACTTGACAAAGGAATTTAAGGTTTCAGCCTTAGACTTAATAGCTCACGATCTCCTTGAGGATAGATAACCCTTTAATAGATTTCCTTACATATAGACATATACCTGTCGGGCGAGGGTAGCCATAATTGGAACTTAAACTTAATGAATCCAGATAATTTGGTTGACATATACATATGGTTCAATTGGGTTAAACTGGGTATTTGCGTCTGACCATCGACAGAGGCTTTCGCATAATTTAGTGTTCCAGGTTAGTAAACCGATTTATTACAGAAACATAAAATAACCACTTCATCTTTAAAATGATATTGGAAGATTCACAACCCTAGATAGTTTTATAAATTTGAATTTTCTTAAATCTACTTTCGTGCAATTTTTAAATTTAGAATCATCACCATTTCAAATCAATCAATCAACCTGTTAGATACTAGTAATCATTTGACCTCATAAAATTAATAGATTAGGTATTAAGTCCTCATGGGATCAATACTTTTTATACTACTTGAACGATACGTGCCCTTGCGTTATACGCGTGTGTAAGCACCGATCATTATGCATGGGCCGCATGGTCAGAGGTGGATGGGCCGAAGTTGTAGGGTGCAAGAGCATAATGGACTGACGAAGTAGGTGCTGGATGAAGACAAGGGCTATACGGTCCCCGGCTGGCTAGTGAGTCTGATTCTGATGAGTGGCTAATTTTGAAGGTTTTCCTTCCTTCCGGCATTTTTTTTTCCGTAAATTCTGTAACTTTTCAGGTAGTGCCTCCATATGATGCTCATCATCGGGTTCATGAAAAATGCAATGTCTACAGTTGCCCCCACTTTGATGGGGTTTGTGCAGTGTGTGACAGTGACAACCTTATCAAAGTCATGCATGTATTTTTTTTACTTACCTGGCTCGTCCTCATTCTCGAGGCTCTTTGCTCCTCCTCATTCCCGATTTTGTTCTCCATTCTCGGAGTTCCTCTCCATTCCCAAAGTTCTTCGTCCTCATTCCCGAGGTTACTCTATTCCTGTCCATTCTCGGAGTTCGTCTCCATTCTTGGAGTTGTTCGTCCTCATTCTTGAGGTTCCTCTCCATTCTCGGAGTTCGTCTCTATTCTTGGAGTTGCTCGTTCTCATTCTTGAGGTTCGTCTCCATTCTCGGAGTTCGTCTCCATTCTTGGAGTTGCTCGTCCTCATTCCTGAGGTTCTTCTCCATTTCTTCGAGTTGCTCGTCCTCATTCCCGAGGTTCCTCCCCATTCTTGGAGTTGCTCATCCTCATCCCCGAGTTTCCTCTCCATTCTTGGAGTTGCTTGTCCTTATTTATGAGGTTCCACTCCATTCTTGGATTTGCTCATCATCGCCCCCTTTTTCTTTTTCTTCAAAGCCTACGAACACAAAACAAAAATTGTGTGTATACGACATATGTGCATGGATGCACGGATGCATTCCCTACTCTGATGGGTTTCTTTGTCCTATTGGCTTGATGTCATCCTTGGTTAGGCATTCCCTGCGCTAGAGGGTTTTCTTCACCCCTTTAGGAATCCTTTTGCCTTTGGTGGCCTCTTTGCATATAAAAATTTGGGCACCCCCTTGGCCTGCTTACAGTTTCCTTCTGCCAATTCTCCTCCGGTGATTGCTCAGTTCTCTTTGGTCCCATGGCTCAAGATCATGTTGTGTCCCTTATTCGCAGGGTGGTAGACTGGTCATCCCCCGACCTGGCTCAGCTTTTCGTTCTTCGCTATACTAGATACCACCGTACCGGGGTCAAAGTGGATTACACCTTTTTTAAAGCGGCCTCATCCTTTGGGATACTGAAAATCATGTCTTTCGATTCCTAGATTTTGAAATATGCCCTCTCCATGAGGAATTTGTTGCCATTCTCGGCTTTCACTTTTCTCTTACTACCCTTCTGATGATGTCGTGTTTCCAATGTCAATACTCTCGGGAAGCCTCCGAAGCTTTCCTTTACTGTCCTAAAGATGCGGAAAAGATACAGCCTTGTGGTCATGATCCACAAGGATGAAGGTACTGCCTTGTGGTCATGATCCACAAGGATAGTTACAGGTCCTTCTACGTGTATCTTCCAGGATGGAGGTAGGTTCATGTCCCTGAAGGAGTGTATTCTTATTATGTATCTTGGCCCAATACCTCTTAGTGGGTTGTGATAGTACGAGAGGCGACTATCGTTTATTGCACATCATCGAGGGAATTCAATGTGGTCATAATCCTTCCCCCGTTATCTTGGCCGAGACGCTTCATGGTTTTGACAGGATAAAACACCATCCTATAAGCCGGTTTCTTGGGAGTCCCCTTATTTTGCAATTTCATTCTATATTTTGCCCAAGCTGTCATTTCAGATTTTCAACTTAGCGGATTGTTCTATCTTGTCTGGGTCACCTTTCAAGTTTTCAATTCAACGGGCTAAAATAAATCATTTTTTTCAGATCTGGTTGCAAGAAAAGTTAAGACTTATTGTTCCTCCTCCGGCACCGTGGATTTCCTCGGGCACTGCGTACCCCTTCCCTCCGCCCGGCCTGCACTCCAGCTCGTTCTATCTCTCCCGCCAGGGTTCTTCGACAATATGGGTTTCTCTATCACCCAGTCCCTGGACAGCGCACTTTCTAAAGTGGGCCTCTGTCTCGCCGCTTCTTGGACCATTTCCAGACCAAATGGTCTCAGCGCCGAACGTGGCCCGTCGCTGCCCTGGGGCCTCCCAACACTCATTCTTCTCCTAGATCTCCTGACCTTGGCCCAAAATCTAAGAAACACAAGACGTGATTTGTAATTACTTGACTCTAATCTTTCCCAGTTAGCTGAGATTTATGCAATCTATGAACATCTTGAATATTTGTTTCAATAAAGGCATTTGCATTACTTCTTAGTACATATGTAGGAAACAATGAACTGCGTTGCAAGGATACCTATGTCGTAACTGTTCCTCATGGATTTTACAATTAACCATTTTTCTTGCTCACTCATGCTCTATATTTTGCTTGGACTGTCCTTTGCGGATTTTTAACCCAATGAGCCCCATTTTTTTATGCAAAGTATTGTTTCAGTCTGTCCACGTTGATGGGCTTGGTGAACTCGTTCTCTTCCAAATCTGACAGTCTCACTACCATATTCCCCATCACATTTTGACTAGGTAGGCCCCTTTCCCAATTGGGCCTGAACTTTCCCCTTGGGTCCATTATCAGTGGCTTCGACTGCTTGAGCACTAGATTACCTTCCCTGATCTTGGTGGGACGCACCTTCTTGTTGAACGCCCGGGCCAACCTTTTCTGGTATAGCTGCATGTGGTATAAGGCATTTATCAGTTTCTCATCCAGTAGTGCTAGTTGTTCGAACCTCTGCGAGGCCCATTCCTGTTCAGGCAATCCTGCCTCTATTAATACCTGCATTGACTATATCTCTATTTCCACTGGTAACACTGCCTTCATCCTGTAAACCAAAGTATTGGGTGTGGCTCCCGTTGCCGTTCTCACCGAAGTTCTATACCTCCACAGGGCATACGGCAGTTTGTCAGCCCAATCTTTATAACTTTCCATCATCTTAGCTAGTATTTTATTTATGGTTTTGTTGGTTGCCTCCACCGCCCCATTAGCCTGTGGCCTGTAAGGTGATGATTTGTGATGCCCTATCTCATACTTCAGTAACATCACCTTTATTTCTCCCTGAAATTGGACTCCATTGTCTGTCACTATGTGATGTGGCATTCCGTATTGAAATACTATATTACGGGCTATGAACTTGGCCATATGCTTCGCCGTAACATTACATAATGACTCGGCTTCCACCCATTTCGAAAAATAGTCTACCACCACTACTATGAAGCGGTGTCCATTTGATGCATGTGGCCTGATTTCTCCAATCATGTTAATACCCCACGCTTGAGAAAGGCCATGGTTCTGACAATCTGTGCAATTCTGTAGGCGGTAGATGGTTCAAGTTTCCGTGTGCATGGCAATCGTGACAATGCTTCACCAACTTTGCGCAGTCAGCTTCCATGGTTGACCAGTAAAATCCCTGTCTCACTATCTTGCGAGACAAATTCAATCCATTCATGTGCGGTCCACATACTCTAGTGTGCACCTCTTCCATCACCTTATAAGCCTCTTATTTTCTTAAACATTTCAGCTTGACGCCGTTGGTTTGTCTCTTGTACAGCTCTCCCCTCAAACTCACATATTGGGAAGCCAATTTTTGAATGGATATTCTGTCTTTCTTGTAAGCTCCTTCTGGGAATTCTTCACATTCTAGATATTGCAGAATGTCGTAGTACCATGGCTTCCCATTGTCGACTTCTATTTCCAAGGTTCTCTCTATCTCATAATTGGGTATGCTAGCTGTTGTCAGCACAATGGGTCTCATTACCAGTTTTTCTGGGTTTTCCCAAGTTACAGCTAGGGTGGCTAGTGCGTCCGCCATTTGTTTCTCTTCCCATGGCAAGTGCTGGAATTTACAGTCGGGGATAGCCTGTGTCAACTTCCTGAGATGGAGTAGGTAGGGTCTCAACCGGTCTTCCTTCAATTCCATTCCCATCGCATCTGTCAAACTACCAACATCGAGTCTCCAAAAACTTCTATGTCCCTAGATCCTAGGGCTATTAGTGCTTTCAGTCCAAAGACACATGCTTCATATTCGGCCATGTTGTTGGTTACTCCGAACGTCAACCTTTTGGCCATATGTAGGGTTTCTCCTTCGAGGGTTACTATCACAATTCCTATTCCAGCTCCCTTGTAATTCACTACCCCGTCGAAATACATTTTCCACCCGTGAACCGTTATGGCCTGAACCTCCTCGTCCGGGAATTCGAACTTATACTGATCTCCTTCTATTGGTTGTAATACCAAGAATTCCGCTATGGCTCGCCCTTTGATTACCTTAAAGGTGAGGTATTCTATATCAAACTCCATCAGCAACACCAACCATCTGCCCAACTTCCCCACCAGTGAAGGTAATGACTGCAAATACTTTAGGGGATTCTCCTTTGCTACCACTTGTATCTTATATGATTGGAAGTAATGACGCAACTTTCGGGAAGCCCATATCACCGCCAAACATATATTTTCCACCTCTTGATAGCGGGCTTCATACGGAAGCATCTTCTTACTGAGGTAGTAGACTGTATGTTCCACCCTTGTCTCATCTGCCTGTACCATCATCGCCCCCAGCGCTTCGGGTTCTATGGCCAAATACAACACCAATGGTTTGCCCGGCCTTGGGGGTTTCAAGACGGGCGGTTTAACCAAGTATTCTTTGATTTTGTCAAAGGCTTCTTGACATTGCCTATTCCACTCCACATGCCGGTCCTTCCTTAATAGCTTGAAGATGGGCTCACATACTAATGTTAGGTTGGCAATGAATCGATTGATATACTGAATTTTCCCGAGAAAAACTCTAATTTCCTTTTCTATCTTCGGTGCGGGCATCTCGGTAATTTCCTTGATCTTTTCAGGGTCCACTTCTATCCCTCCCATTCCTAGCGTATGCCCTAACAACTTTGCAGATGTTACCCCAAACACACACTTCTTGGGGTTGAGTCGGAGGTTGTACTTATCGGCCCTTTGAAGGAATTTCTCCATCGCTTCTATATGTCCGGCCCTCGTCTTGATTTAACCATCATGTCATCCATGTATACCTCAATCTCTTTATGCATCAAGTCATGGAATAATGTAGTGGCCATTCATTGATAAGTGGCTCCCGCATTCTTAAGTCCAAATGGCATCACCTTGTAATAATATATACCCCACTCAGTGACGAAGGCAGTCTTATGCTTGTCTTCTTCAACCATGAAGACCTGGTTATATCCTGAGAATCCATCCACGAATGAGTAAATAGCAGATAAAGTCGCGCTATCAACCAACACGTCTATATGAGGTAAAGGAAAATCATCCTTTGGGCAAGCTTGTTGAGGTCCCTATAATCCACGCACATTCTGACCTTTCCATCCTTCTTCGGTACTGGCACAATGTTAGCTAACCACTTGGGGTACTTCACCACCTCTAATAACCCTACATCTATCTTCTTCTTGACTTATTCCCTGACCTTTTCGGCCCATTCTGGCCTCATTCTTCGGAGCTTTTATTTTACTGGTCTCATGTTCAGATAAGTTAGTATCATATACTGGGCAATACCCCTGTCCACTCCTGGCATATCTTCATAGGACTAGGCGAATAATTTTGCATAATTTATTAATATTCTCTCTAATTCTTTCCGCTAATCAGAGGTAACCTCACTTGCAATTGAAATTCCTTAGGGTTTTCACATGTACCAAGATTAAATGCATTTGTCTTGTTAAGTCAATGTCAAATATGCTTATGTCATGCATGTTATGATGAAGACTAACACGAAAAAGACTCGGACAAGTAAGCAAAATCAATGTCTTTATTATTAATAAATGCATGATTACAATCAAATAAGTGAGAAAAATAAACATCTTCGTAATTTGTAGTCTTGTCTTCTTTCGTCTTTTGCTTTCTTCGAGCGTCAATTCTCCAACTGCAGTTGTTCTTCTTCCCATTTATCTTCCTCTTTTGCAACTTCCTCTGGCTGTGGTTCTTTGCCCATCATATCCTTGAAGATTTCGAATCCCGGTACTATGATCCCATTAACTTCTACGGGTTCAGGCTCTCCTTGATATCCTGTGGCTTTCACAAAGTATTCCATCAGCTTCATCCTTTTTTTATTGGTCTTCGGCCCATTCCCATCGGATTCATACCCCAATCTTCTCTTAGTGGTATGTCCCTTGAAATCTGGCAGTGCTCTTATTCCCTGGCCTCTAGCACTCAAAAATGTGCCCGACTCATATTTCATTCTTTCCATGATTCTAGCCACTTTAGGGTCCACCCATTCTTCGAAGTTTGCCGCCACTTGGAACCTTGTGAAAGGCTGTATGTCTAAAACAACCATAGCATTGTCTACTTCAACCCTGATGGTGACAATTTCCTCTAATGCGGGAACTTAATAACCTGGTGCAATGTGGATGGCACGTCCTCAAGTCTATGAAACCATGGCCTCCCCAATAATATAGTAAATGTAGTTGGGATATCAAGCACTGTGAACTCCACATTATCTTCTATCGGGCCTATTTTGACTATTGTGACGAAAGTACCTTCGACTCCCCGTTTGCTATCATCATATGCTTTGATAGTCATACTGGAGGGGCTTAAATCTATTGTCTGCATACCCAACCTTGACAGAATCTTCAAAGGGCACACATTGATAGATGAGCCATCATCCACCATCACACAAGATTTCTTCTTGCCTCTTACTTCCATTTTTATGAATAGCGGCTTGTTGTGATTCCTCCCCTCCATTAGGAGCTCTTCTTCAGAGAATGTTATCATATGCCTACCCTCTTTCTGTATCGACCCTACGGACATTGTCGGGTTTTCATCTTCAAGTACTATTATCTTACTTAGAGCTTCTACCATGGCACGTCTGTGCTCTTGAGAGGCGCATAATAACTCTCATATACTCACTTGTGCCCGTGTCTTCTTCAATTGACGCAACACAGTATCCTCATTGGTGTTATCTGTATTCTTCGTTACCTATTGGCCTTCTTTTAGCATTTCTTTACCTTTCTCTGTTACATCACTGTAAAAACATCCATTGCGAGTCATCCATTTTACCTCATCTTCGTCACTGCTCGAGAATTTTTCCCAAAAGTCTCTCCACTGCTCTGTTTCATCTTCACTACTGATATCTCATATCCACATGCAAGAAGCTTGGTGGTTGAGAGTTTGGAGGACAAGGCTTTCGGGTAGGCCGGAGTTGATCATGTAGGTGGGTGGTGGAACAGAGTGGTAGTTGGGTAGAGGGTTTCCGTGTGTGTTGGGTTGTTCTTTTTCCGGGTCGGATATCTTATGGGTGTCAATGAGGTCTTGGATCTCATGCCTAAGGCGAGTGCAGTTGTCAGTTTCGTGCACTTTTTGCTGATGGAAATGACAGTATAGGTTTAGGTCGAGGTGACGTGGCACAGGGTTTGGAAGTGGTTTAGGTTCTAAGGGTTTTATGAGTCCTTGCCTCTTCAGTTTTTCAAACACCTTTGACAAAGGTCTACTAAAATTGGAGAATCGCCTATTTCTGATCGTAGCGACCTTAGTAGGAGCGAGCTTGGTCCTTGAAGGTCCCCCAATGGTCTTTCTATTTTTTCCGTAAAACTTTCTGTTATTGGCTTCCTCTTCCTCGATATCCATGGCAGTTTCTCTTAACTATCGAAAGTCGCTAATCATGGAGGTTATCCTTCTCAGCTTGTTATAAATGGAGGGCTTGGTGCCCTTAATGATCATCTTAATCTGGTCCTTCTCCGAGGGTCGTGTCTGCATCTTCAAAAGCTGGCTTCTCCAGCGATCCACATAATCTTTGAAAGTCTCTTCTAGCTTCTGTTTGGTGTTTTTTAGGTCACGGAGTGACAAGTCTATCTCCATATCCGTGACATATTGGTTCAGAAAGGCCTCCGCTAATGCCTTCCAGTAATCCCTGACCTTTCTCTCCAGGCCATGATACCATACTACGGGCGCCACTTCCAGTGACATCCTGAACATCTTCTGCACCTGGAGCTTCGACAAACCCACTGAACTCATCACTGAAATATATTGTCGGAGATGGAACCTAGGATCTCCGGTTCCATTGAACTTAGCCATGTTAGACATCTTAAACTGGGGAGGCAGCTATTCTTCGAAAGTCATCGCATCATAATCTAATAGATCTTCATGTTTTCCCTTCATGTTGCGGGTAATTGACTCTACTTGTTCTCTGAGTTTCTGTAACTCTTCCTGAGGCCAGACTATCCTTCCTGCGGCATACTCAGCCATGTCATCATCAAAGACAAGGATTTCTTCACTCACCCTATTCCGGGGCTCCTCACGCCTTCCATCCTCATTGTTCTATGTTCCCACTGTGCGGAGTGTTGTCAAACTGGCCACGGCATTGGTCAAAGCTTGTAGTTGCTCGGTAATTTTGGTGATGTTGGACTCCAATTTATCCATGCAGGAACCTTCGTTGTCTGACTCATCCATGCTTGCTAACCTCTTCTTGACAAGTCTCATTTCTTCTCTAACCCAATGGATATCTATGATGGCTTTTAAGACAATGGGCCAGCATGATGCGTGTATGCATGCAATGCACGAGATGCATGTGGTTATCAAAACAGCATATACCATTTCGACCTTATTCCTCCCACACCCGTGGTAAGTCCATTCTGCCATAGGTATGACTCCTTTTATGCACCAATGTGGGGTACACAAAATCGTTATCTCCTACGCTACAGGGGTGAACCTTGGCTACCTCACTATCTCTTCATCAATAAAAGACAAAGACTGCCCATTTACAAGATTGACTAAGCCTATTATGGGGATCGTGCCATTGTCTAGAAATGATGAATTGGGCCCTCGGTAATCACGGTTGGGGCGGAGATAGACTTGGAGATATCCAAAAGCATACAAATATGTCATAACAAGGCATACCTTTTCTGGATGAAAGCCAGTTCGGATATCGGACTCATGCATCTGGCATATTCAGATCATGTTTGGACCTTCTAAGCCCATCAAGGTTTTCAATCAGATTATCGTGAGGTGTAAACTTGTCCCAGTTGAAAAGGCCCAACAGGTTTACACTTTTGCGATAAGGTGGCTAAATAACTTCAAATGATAGGGGGCCCAAACACAAGGTGGCCCATTATTACTTTGAAAACTTTTGGCCCAATCATCATAAGATACAAACTCGTCTCAGTTTAAGTGGCCCAACAAGTTCGTATCCTATGGCGAGAAGCCCAAATGAACCCAAATGATAATGTGCCCAAACACAAGCATAGGGGTAGCTTCTATAGGGCACATAACTATGGTTCGTATGTGGGCTTACAAGGGTATGGATAAGGCTATCATCGGCGAAGGGTTGCACACAACTAGGTCTCCCCACTCAAGGGTCCGAGTGACTAAGTGAGCACGCCTTTTTTATACCCTAGGGTACGTGCCAGCGAGTGATGGTTATCATCACATAACGATCCACCGCCTTGAGTGAAAGCGACTTCACGAAACATGACGCCATCGGGGGTAAGAAGGGTATGCAAAATATATGAGATTTGGTTAACCAAAGCCAAAGCCACGGACACTACAAGGCATTGTTTTAGGGACGATTCTCTATCCCCAGAGGAGTCGCCATCTGTAGGAGCGAAGCGGGGTTTACCGCTATGCCTATGATGTTCGGCGACCACGACACTGTTGGGCTCGTAGCCCGTATGGAGTACGAATTAGCCCGCGGGGGACTAAACATGAGAATGAATGAGTTGCCACCCAGTGTGAACTGGGAAAGATTTAAGGCTGCACTCACCCCTCACAAGGGAAGACCTCAAACCGTTGGGTTCGGAATGGTCTCTCACTTATGCCAGTATAATGTACGGGTTCACACAATGGTATAGTCAAGTCTTAATGCAATTCATGCATAAAAGCGGATAAAAAATGTAATAACATACCCAGCCAAAATAATAATCATAATAACGTGATTCCAAAAGCATATTAAATTAAGAAATACGAGATGCGATAATGAAAATTATAATAAACAACCAAAAGCAGGAAAAGCGTTAATAATAAACAGTCGTGCGTGATGGGCTATGGAAATAATAATGATCATAACATGAAGGAAACAATTCAAAAGCAAATGATTCATTAAGATAAACAACAAACAAAAAGGGGGTCAATCACGCATATATGATTATTTCCCGAGTGACACGTGGAGTTGTATCCCAAGTACAAATCGTACTACCGTCCATTCGGATTCGGCTACGGGATTTACGTCTAGGTTTCTATCTGATATACCGCGATGGATAATAACACACATAATCATCAATGCAATGTAAACAAACATAAAAAAAAAATATAACCATGCATATACAGATAATCATCAACATGAACAAACATAAACAAAATAAAGGCGAAATAATAAAATAACAATAAAAGTGAATAAATAGATAAAAATAAACAACGAAATGCCAAAGAAGAAATATGGCCAGAGATTTGGCCATTCTTTTGATGTAGGGCTTCGCATACCCGGCTGGACTTATTTCATGTCCAGCCAGGCATGCAGTGTCCGGAACTATAAAAATAAATATGGTAAGGGTGCCCTCAGGTCTTACCTTTTAAGTTGCTTTCTCGGAAGTGCGTTAGGCCGTCGCCGGAAGGATCGAAGCTTGGTTTCAAGGTTTGGTTCGCTGCTTCTGGTTGCTGGTTTGCTGTTTCTGGTTGCTGGTTCGCTGTTTATGGCTGCTGGTTTGCTGTTTCTGCTTCACGCCGCTGGTTATTTTGGTCGTTGTTTCTGCCTCACGCCTCTGCTTCACGCTTTTGCTTCACGTCTTTGTTTCACGCCTTTGCTTCACGCTTTTACTTCACGCCTCTGCTTCTTGTGGTTTTTTTTTTTGTTTTTTCTTTTTCTTTCGGTGATTCTCCCTCTTTCTTCCTCTTTTCAATTTTTGGTTTTGGTTTTGGTTTGCCCCCTCCCTTTTTCTCAGTGATCCTCCCTTTTCTCTTTTGTTCGGTCCCCCCAAAAAAGAAGAAAATAACCCCATTTTCTTATAATGACTTGTTCCCTTTTATAATGATTTGAAGGGATCTCCAAATAGGGAAACAAATCATGTTTATTTGGGAAATATATTATCAAATTATTTTGGGAATAAAATCTTATAAATTTGGTGATGAGAAGATCTCAAATCTTGTTAAATTGGGGAGGATGGGATCCTAAAATCTCATTAAATTGGAAAGTGTTGATGCTCTCATAACTAAGGAGATTTTATCGTATTTGGGAAGATTATGCATAAGTCGCTTGGTCAGAAGGTGGATGAGCCGAAGTTGAAGGGTGCAAGGCCATAATGGACTGACGAAGCAGATGTTGGATGGAGCAAGGGCTATGTGGTCCGTGTTGGACAATTATGACCCATAGCGTCACTATTTGTACAGATCATGGTGTTGTTGTATAAATTAACTATGTGACAAAGGAGATTGCACTCTTATCATTTGTGATTAGATCACCTAGATATATAAATGATAAGAGGTCCCTATGATTTGTTCCTGGACGGAGAATGATATGAGACAGTATCAGTCCACGAAGGATAAATCATTAAATACCCCTAGTCAGAGTATTATCGAGATTGGACTTCGATAAATACGTAAAAGACTAGTATTACACTTGTGCGCGTTGTGAGGGCACAACGACATAGTTCTAATATATTTGGGTATAGGATACTCATGCAAGTGTAATAGGAGGTTGTGTTTCACCGATGGTACGGGAAATAGCTTCGCTCTGGATAGACCCCGCGGAATCCCATTGGTAGTATGACTATGTGTCTATGGGAGTCTGCAATCAGGGTAGGTGTATTTGGTCTTAACCTGAGACTTGCACCTCTAATACTTGCGACAATCAATATACTTTGGTTGAGGTCGTCCAGGGCTTTAACAGGTTCTGTGTACGCCAATACTGGGTATATTGAGAATCGTAGTGTGTTGGGTGTGATGTCAAGACGGAAGTGTCAATCCAGTCATATAGAGATGATGGTCACGTAGGATATGGGACTGGTTCTCTTAAATGTTACGCAGCTATCGGGATATTATGACTAGGTCATGTATATCCGATTATAGAAACTAGTTACCAGACATCCGACATGTGCTTCGTACGGGGCAGACACAATTCCAGCCCCAGGCCTAGCACGTGATCATTCGATACTGGACAAAAATACGCAATACTACGGTATACTACGCTTGATATAGATCTTTTATTCCTGTAAGGATATTTCCGGAGAATTGGGTAGGCATGCCGCTTTGCTAGAGGCCAACCTTGTCTTGTAAATCGGTATAAACGTCGTACTTGGTACGTACATGTTCGGATAGTCCGACGACCGAATTTACTGCCAACATATCCGGGGATCTCATGGGTCGCTTCCCAAAGATTCACCGATGACGTATAACTCGCACTCTAAATTAATCTGGGATTAATTAGATGAGATAGAAAATTAATCTGGGATTAATTGCGGAGATATTTTAGCTGGGATAAAATATCATTAAAGAGAGATAACGGTTAATTTGGAATTAATCGAGAAATTAATATATTTGATATATTAAACGAAATTGGATTTCGACGCGGAATTAAAATTAGATTTTAATTCGGGCGAACGAATTAATTTAGAATTAATTCGTTAGCGATGTGAATAGTGATTTCGCTAGGCGTAATCATTTAATTACAACGCAACAGAAAATTCGTTAATTTGGAATTAGCGAACCCGAGCCCGAGATTATTTGCGAGCGCATTCGCATTTCGAATTCGAGTGCGACACGTCAAATCAAGCGTCAAATCGCTAGTCGCATCAAGCGTCAAATCACTTGTCACTTTGAGTGATGTGACTTGACAAGTTTTGATTGATGTGATTGAGTGATTGAATGATGTGAGTGGTTAGGCTTTAATGGTTTGACTTTAAAAGCCAAATTCACATGAAATGCATGTGAAATTCAAATGAGTGTATATAATACACAAATTTGGAAACCAAACACAATAATCTCTCTCATTTCTTCTCTTTCATTTCACGCCCAAATGAGGCAAAAACTTTCTGGTTTTTGAGCTGAAAAAACCGAGAGAGTGGGAGGCTTAGAGTTGTATTTTTGTGGCAAAAAAACGCAAGTGCTAGCACACTACGAGACATGCGAAGGTGATAGGGAAGTCCACCCATGAGCCGGGAACCATTCGACGAAGCTTGGAGCTTAACGAAGGACCAAAACCGAGCCAAACCAGTGAGCTTGGACTGCACACTGCCGAACCAGTGAAGGAGGACAGCAGTTCGTTTTTGTTGCCTCGTTTGCCTCCGCGTCGCTCAACCGATCGATGTGAGTATTCCGCGACTTCGTCGATGTATTCGCACTTCATTTTCATGCTTGTTTATGATCTTGGGACCTTAGAATTTGCCAACAATCCGAGGCTTGCTAGTGAGTCTGAATCCGATAATGGGTTAATTTTGGAGGTTTGCCTTCCTTCCGGCATTCGTTTTCCGCAACTTCCGTAACTTTTCAAGTAGTGCCTCTATACGAGGCTCATCGGGTTCATGCAAAAATGCAATTTCTATAGGGTGACTACGTTAACTCATCATACTATATCTAATATTTTATCGGAATGACCTAAGTTCCGAACACTTAAACCCTTACAATAATTACGGTATTGGGCATAAGTAGTAAGAACTCATTCATCTTCGTATTGACAAGACAGATCATCAAATAATGCTCCAACATTATTAATACTATTACTATAATAAAATAATCACCTAATCATGGGAGATTTATGACAATCAAGTCATTAACATGCTTGGGTCAAAAATTTTAATTTTAATTTAAAACATGCAATGCATATCCAATATGACTTATTCATAATTAAAGTAAAATTATAAAGGAATAGATTCAAATACATATATTGTGTAGTTAGAACCTGCTCTGATACCATTATGTTGGGGCGGATGTGGGACCCCTACAGTCAGATCGGTGCTGGTGCCCCGCGCAGTGGAAGTGGGTCTATCCCATTGATATCAAGTATGAGTGTATTTTTAAATAATTTAATGAAACAATATATTACATTACGAGAGTATAGAAAAAAATCAGGGTTATGGAGTCCGGAAACTCAAAAATGAATAGAAATAAAATTTGATACGCGTAGCACACACGAGCGTGCGTGCGCGCACTGTAGCGCCCAACACACAAACTCTTTTTTTTTCTTTTCCATTTCATTTAATTTTTTTAAGAATTCACATGATTTCCTTCAGCTCTCTTTCCAAAGAGCTGAATGAAATAAGATATTTTACTGTAATTCCTTCCAATCTTTCCTAAACACTTCAAAACACCCAAAATGAATTTTTAACATCAAAACCAACATCAACACATGTTATAGAATAAAAATCATATTTTTCAAAATATCAAATATTTTTACAAAAATATAAATTTATCTAGATACGCACTTGCATAAATTTTGAATCCAAAACACAAACTGAATTATAATCCCATAATGAAATGACTCATGAGCAATTCTAGATCACTCAAAGGTGGTCAAGTGATTTTACAATGGTAGCCATAGCTCCAAGCTTTCATCTAGAGTTCCAAATAGAGATCGGTAGGATTTGGTAAATATTTAAGCGGGTTTGGTGCTGATTTGTAAATTAAAAAAAAAAAACTTACTGCGGGTTTTGTACAGGTTTAGTAATTTTAGTAAAACCAGTTGGTATCTACTACCCGCAAACTTAAATTTTTTTTTTTTATATTTTTTAGGTTAAAGAAAATCCACTCATATAAAATTACTCATATTTTACAGTTAACTTTATCATTTTTTTTGAATTGTTTCAGGCCTTGTATTGGTTCAATCTGTAAGTAATCCATAGCTAAATTTTTTAGTCAACATTATCATTTTTTGAATTGCTTTTGGTCTAATATCATGTTTAATTGGGACTTCATATTGACTTCAAACCAAACTCCACTTATGTGTGAAGAAATTATAGATGGTTTAATATTCTGTTTAATTTAGTTTCCATATTATAGATGAAGAATATTTTATCACGAGAAAATTATTTTTATATGATATTTTAAAAACCCGCAAAAAAATTCACTAGGTACCAATGCGGGTCTGGTAATTTATTTTTATATGTAAGTACGGGTTTGATAATGAAAATTAAAACCCGCAGCGGGTTTGGTAATTTATTTACATATGCGGGTGCGGATTTGGTAATATAAATTTGCACCAAACCCTGCCCACTGTCATCCCTAATTCCAAACTCTAATTTTAAATTTATGTCCAACATAAATATTTTACAAGCAAATTTTATTTATACTTCCAAAGCATCCATATACAATTAATTAGCCTAATTTCAACATCAAACTATGTTATTATGTATCCGATATATAATTCATCACTATATGTCTCACTAATGATAATTCACTAATGAAAACATAGCTTTTGGAGAATATCAAACTTACCTAGCAAGTTTGATTTCAAGATCCAATCTTCTTCTCCTTGTTGAAATATTTTGGAGAACTTCCAAAGTTAGCAAGCTTGAATCTAAGATCCAATCTTGATTCCAATACTAGCAAGCTTTACTCCACAATCCAATATTGATTTCTCATTGTTGAAATATTGTAGAGATTTTCCAAAGCTTATCTAAACATTTCTTTTACTTAAGCTAATTTATGAAATTATGAAAAAGCCCTTGTGTATTTTTAGATTAATCCAATATGGTCCAAGTAAATAATTAATATTATCCAATAACACTTAATTATTTTAGTTTATAATATCAAATATTATCGGCTACCCAAGTGCTCAACAAGTACACTTCATAATGTGGTACTCTCTAAGTCCAGACACGTTCGTCATATAAGCCTAGTTTATATGCACGTAATTCGGCCACCTCCAAATTAGTGAAGAACACGAACGATTTTTCTGAACCATACAAGTCGAGGTCATCACATATGTTTATCAATCCCTATGTCATAGGTTATCCGAGTTTTACGTAAGAAACATAGATTTCACCGTCAAGTTTCTGAGGCGCAAATCCCATGTCGACATGTCCACGATTCTTTACAACTAATCAGAAACCACTTCTGATATATGTGATCCACCCCAGGTGACCATCTTTGGCCAAAGTCTTAAAAATCGTGACTTACTCACATGGATACCTAAACCTTTTATGGTACACATACGGGCCGACAGATCCTGTCTTGATACTCACTTGATTAACGAGTGTATCGGTCCACACCCAACGAACATCTAGCGGTCAGACCATGAAAGGTCTCTGACATATATGGCATCAAAGTGTGGGAGATCATACACAAAATCAATGTTATTCCATAGTCAAATGATCACATATGCTACTCTACTCGAGGAGATTCTTATTGACGGTGGTGTGTACTTCCAACTATTAAGAATCACATGTGAGTCATTCAGTATTCGCTCCAATGAATACCCACATGTCTATACGAGCTTCCATTGCTCATGGTACATCAGGTTAAACCATTGGAACTCCAATTCAAATATACGACATGTGCTAGTCTTGTAGGTTATAGAAATTCGACCGCATTCCAAAACCAATGACTATGAATAATTACTTTAAAAATAGTTTATAATAGTAATACCATCCCAATATCGAACCACCTAGTGTTCAGTATTACTACATGACTATTCTAATGTCGATGTCATTTTCAGCATGTTTATGTATGTATATGAATCTAATATGCATAATGACATTATCATTAATAAAGGTTGAAATGAAAATGTAGTTATTTTATTAATAAATAATAAAATATAATGTACAATACTTTATTCGGATTGGCACTCCAAACACTAACTCCAACAGTTTAACCATTGGAACTCCAATTCAATATACGACATGTGCTAGTCTTTTAGGTTATATGAATTCGACCGTATTCCAAAACCAACAACTAGGAATATTTACTTTAAGAATAGTTTATAATAGTAATTTTATCCCAATGTCGAACCACCCAGTGTCAAATATTACTACATGACTATTCTAAGGTCTATGTCATTCTCATCATTTATATATATCAATCTAACATGCTAAATGACATTACCATTAATAATTAAATGAATAAAAATCTAGTTATTTTATTTATAAATAATAAAATATTATGTATAATACATTATTCGGATTGGCACTCCAATCACTAACTCCAACAATATCCAGCCTTACATAGGTTTATGTCCAATCTTACATAGGTTTCAGTTTTGGTGATTATGTCTGGATTTGGCTGTTTTTTTTGGAGTCCTTTGGAGTTTCCCTTCTCTTCCACAATTAAACCCTATAACTTTCCCAAACTTTTTAGGCAGTGTCCCTATAAGAGATTTATCATCGAGCCTTAAAAATACAATGCCTACAGTCACCCCCATTTTGGTAGGCTTGTGTAGTGTGTGACAGTGACAAGTCTATAAAAATCGTACATGTATTTTTACTTACTTGGCTCATCTGGCGTCGCCGGACTTACCATACATTGTTTTAGTTGGATTGTTGATAAATAGGCCATCGAGCCTTTTGATACCTCATATGGTGTTGAGATGATTCGATCTCGCTAGGCTTCACTCCCAGCTCAAATAGTTGATAGATTCGCAGTGTTGAGATGCTTCGATCTCGTCAGGATTCATTCTCAGGTCCAATAGATAATGGACCCTCAAGCCATTGGGCTTCATTCTCGCCTGAGATTTTTGATAGACCTACAGACCTTAGATGCTTCGATCTCGCCAAATTTCATTCCCATCTCCAATAGGTAATGGAACTCAAGTCCTCTTGATAGACCTACAGGCCTCTGATGCTTTGATCGGTGTTGAGATCTTTTGATCATGCTAGGCTTCATTCTCATCTATAATAATTAATGGACCATTAAATCCTCGGGCTTCATTCCCACCTGAGATGGTTTATAGACCCGCAGGCCTCTGGAGCTTTAATTGGTGTTGAGATGCTTTGATCCCGCCAGGCTTCATTCCCAGCTCTAATAGGTAATGGACCCTTAAGTCATCCTTTGTTTCGATCGATAGTGAGATGTCTCGATCTCCACTTTGATATTTGTTGGATCATTGATCCCCTGATTCTTTGATTGGTTGTAAGATGCCTCGATCTTTGTGTATTCATTCTATCTTATTCTCGGAGTTATCTATTGTTTATCTTATTCTTGATTCTTTGACTCCATTCCTAAATTGTTTGTGATGCTTCAACCCCATTCTTGAAGTCTGTACCCCATTCTTGTAGCAATTTGTGATGCTTCAACCTCATTCTTGAAGTTTTACTCCAAGATGGAGTTGTTGGATGTTCGTCACAAATCCCTTCTCTATTCCCGGAGCTATTTGATATATGTCCTCATTCTCGAGGTTCTACTACATTCCTGAAGTTATCTCATATTGTCCTCATTCTCGAGGTTCACACCCTTTTTGTTCAAGATATTTTAACCTCATTCTTGAAGTTTGTATCCCATTCTCGAAATAGTCTACGGTCTTGCTCTCATTCTCACGGTCTTATTCCATTCTTGGAATCATTGGCTGTCTTGTCCCTATTCTCGAGGTTTGTACCCCATTCTCGGAGGTATTTGTTATCATGTCCTCATTCCTGAAGCTATATTATTCTCATCCTTTTTTTCTCAAGGCTTTACGTCATTCTCGAAGCTACTTCATTCTCGAAACATTCTATCATCTTCTTTATATTCATTCCATAAACTCGTTTGTGCGGCCTTCAACTACCATATATGACGCGGTCGCCATCCCTATTATTTTTATGCGGGATTCGGAACCCA
Organism: Zanthoxylum bungeanum; assembly: GCA_019454045.1. Classification (NCBI taxonomy): domain Eukaryota; kingdom Viridiplantae; phylum Streptophyta; class Magnoliopsida; order Sapindales; family Rutaceae; genus Zanthoxylum; species Zanthoxylum bungeanum. The sequence goes on from SKCR01039769.1 coordinate 122,478, forward strand.
GTCAATATTCTTTTCTTAAGAGGGCCTTACCTACAGTATCTCATCCTTCTGACTATCAGGTGCTCCGTGTCTCGGAGGCTTTGACTTTTGACTGCCACTTAGCGTTCTGTGTCTTGCTCCACTTTTTGGAGGTTGGCGTTTGTTCAAATTTCCTATAAAAGAAATGATATATATATATATATATATATATATATATATATATATATATATATGTATGTATGTATGTATGTATATATGCATGAATGTATGTATATATGTATGTATGTATGTACGCAAATGTTCCATAATTATATCCTTATTCCTCAGCTTGTAAGAGTGCGGGAGTTGTGATGCTTTTTCAATGGAGGTACCATTAGGCTTTGTCTTATTTTCTGCCCAGGTCGTCCCTCGGGATTCCCTTAAATCATCGATTTTGGTATCCAAATTCCTTTTATAATGCAATGACTCTTTGTATATTCTCAAAAAATTTCCTTTTTTGAAATCTTGTCTTTTTCCAAGACATGAGCATTGTTTAAATTCAAATTTTCATTTTCAACTAAAGTTTTACCATTTGAATGCTTTTCTGTGTGTGTGTGATTCCCTCACAAAGAATTACACGTAACCCGAAATGGTTTATGATGCCGTTAAATGTGGATTTATAGCTTACACTTTAGTTCATCTTTTTCTCAGTTGAGACAAGGTAACACCTAGTTAATAATCAACCAGTTTTTAGGATTTCTCAATTGTTTATCTTATGTAGAGTTCGTCCCTACCTTCCTTAAGTCGTCAAATTATCTTTTGACGTAAAGACTACACATTTGTAATGCGATCCCCTGGTTACTCAACAATTTTTCCAACTCAAGTTGCTTTGCATACTCGATATTTAAGTTTTCATTTGACGTGAAAGTACTCGTGGGGTTAGCGACACTCTCGGTTATTAAACACTTCAAACAACAAAGTAAATTTTTTTTTCCAAATTTAGACATGCTCATTCTTATCGGGAGACATAAAATTTTACAAAATTAAATTTATTTCATTGAACATTCAAAAGAGAGTCATCACATGATAAGGAAAGGTGCGATGTAAAAATCATTCTTATGGGTGATACCCCTCGAGACTAGGTATATTTCCTACATCAATCAAATCTTGGATCTCGTGTTTCAAGCAAGCACACCTTTCAGTCTCGTGAACGGGGAACCAGTGGAATACGTAGTAGTGGTCTGGGTTGTCGTATTTATTTATTTGTTTATGTTGTCGGTATAACGGCTTCAAAAGACCATGCATTGTCAATTCTTAATGATCTAACGGTTTTTCCATGTCGGAGAAGTGTCATTTCTGGACGGTATTCAGTCTAGCAATTTCATTTTCTGAATTTATTGAGTCCTACATACGACTCTTCTTGTACTACCATTGGTTGTATGGCTCATTGTACTTGGATTTTACGAAGAATCCGTCAGTTTCCTCTCTTCCTTCTTAGGTCCGGTCTCTTCATATGAATGGTACCCTAACCTTTTCTTGGTGGTCTACCCTTTGAAATCAGGAAGTGAGCTTATGCATTGGCCACGCACCCCCAATCTAGTGTTGGGCTCATAATTCATCTTTTCCATGATCCTAGCGACTTTAGGATCTACCCATTCTTCAATGTTAACTGTGATTTGAAATCTTACGCAAGGCTGGTCCTCCATAGTGGTCAATGTATTACCTGCTTCAGCCCATAATGCCTAAGGTGTTGTTAACTTGGCCACATCATTGGCCAGGTTCTACAGTCATTCCACAATCTTGTACATGGTTATTTCCAATTGGTCTATACGGGAACTATCATTGCTAGCCATTCTTGTGATGCTTGTGACCAGCTTCTTTACTAGTCTTCTTTTCCCCTAATGCTCCACTATGATGGATACAAACACAAAATGTGAACATGATGAATGAGATACATGTATGCATGTATGCATGAAATGCAGGGTTAGTTCACGCGACATACATCCTTCCAACCTTATCTCTCCCACACATGTGCTAAGTTCATATCTCCCTTAGGTATCGCTTAACTTATGTACCAATATATGGTACACAAACTCGTTCTCTTATATGCTAAAAGGTAAACCTTGGCTACCTCGGTGCTTTTCAATCGTTAGAGGACAAAGGCCACCCATTTATAATATGACTAAGCCTAATATTGGAATTGTGACATTGTCCTAGAGTGATGAATTGGACCCTCAGTAATCATGGTTAATTTGGGCTGGTCTTGAGAGCATTTAAGTACGCTCAAATGGGCCTAAAGTAAGGCATGCCATTTCCTTGAATGAAAGCCAAGTAAGGGCATCACACTAATGCTTACCTATGAAAATTTCAAAGCACTCAGCCCAATTATCATGGAACGTTAACTTGTCCCAGTTGAAAATGCCTAACAAGTTTTTAGCTTCATGGTAAGAGGGTTGGATTACCTCAAATGGTTAATGCCAAATACAAGCATTAGGTAGGCTTATTCTTAGGGAAAAATAACTACGGGATTCTGTGTGGGCTTAATAGAGTAAGGCTTATGCTCTCATTGGCGAAAGGTTATCCATAACTAGGTCTCCCCACCTAAGGATTTCGAACTACCAATGCACATATTTTTTTATACCCAAAGATACATGCCAACGAGTGATGTTTATCATCATATAACGATCTACCACATTGAGCGAAAGTGATTTCATGATATGCAACACCATCGGGGGGTATGCAAAGAGAATGAAGACATGGTTCACGTTAGTCTTACCACTGATATTACAATGCATTTTTTTAGGTCGATTCTCTATCCCTAGTGGAGTCACCACTTATAGGAGCGAAGTAGGATTCTCTACTATGCCTATGACGTTGGCGACCACGATACTATTGGACTCATAATTCGTAGAGAGTATAATTAGCCCATGGGGGACTAATCAGATAATAAAGAAGTCGTCATCCACTATAAGACACTAGGAATGATTTAAGGCGGTACTACACCCATCGCAAGGTTGAATTTAAACCCGTTTGGGTTCGAAATCATTCCTTACTGATGCCAGTATAATATCAAGATTCGAAAAGAAGATCCACATGCCTTATAATACAACCACATGGAATAATGATTTATATAGCACACGACGCAATCATAATAACAAAGAGAGCTAAATTGATATATATAAACATTACAACATTACAACATAACAATTAAATAGTTTATAACATGCATCAAGTCTTGTTATTCTGGAAGTCTGGCCGGATATGTTACGTAAAACTGAAACACAAACTCATATATGATAACAAATAACATGACATGATATATTTAAAGCCAGTAACCATAAGATACATAACATTAACAGAAAGATGGTGATAAAACAAATAGAGGAATCAAATATAGTATGAACGATAAAGATATAGAAAAGATGCACATAACCATTTCCAAGTGGTACGTGTTAGCGAAGTGTGTTATTAAATCATATTAACATGCATCATTCAAACAATTGTATACTAACATATCAAAATAGAACATAAACCATGAAACTTAGAAAAACCTAGAAAAATGTTAAGAATATTAAAAAACTTGAATCCAAGTCGAGTTTTTTCTATCCTTAAGAACTTATTAGCTCCGCCTCGGTTCTCTAAAGATGTCTTGTGGCTAACGTTCTCTCAGGATTATTTGGATGTTTCTTGTAGAAATGGCACTCATTTCACAAGAACTTGAACAAAGAAGATGGAAGACTAGAGACTCATTTCACAAATGTTTTGGCTTGGGGTGTAACCCTCCTAAGGGTTATAGCCCTTCTTCTCATATGCCCTTTGAAGCCTAGAGACTCATCCTTCTAATTTAAGCGATATGTATATCCATCCTTATGCCTTTCCCTTAAGGCACTACTTAAAGGACATGTCTCTCCTATTTATAATATACATATTAGAGAATTTACAACAATCCCCCATAATTCTCGAATATTAATGGAGACACTTAAAAGAGTTTCTGTGAAATAAAACTACATCGAAATTTGTAGCTTTCGCCTTGAAGCTTTCCTAGTGAATGACATTCGAATTTACTTGGCAAACCAGTGACCCATAGTCTTGAACTGTTCTGTCATTGGTGTAAACCAAGACAATTGCCAACACACAGCTTCACTTTGACCATTTCCCGTTCTACGGTTGTGTTCATTTCGACCATGAAAATTGGTCCTGGATTCATCAAGTAATTTAGGGAATTCAACCTTTAAAAACTCCCATGGAAGCGGCCCATCTTCTTGCTTTAAATAGGTGATCTACTATAAAGACGTAATCTGCCTTTACCCCCATTAGGACTCTTCTTCTAATATAGTGATCATTAAAAGTCTTAGCTTATCCTAACCTTGATAGACAGCACTCTGCATCATTACAGGAATGGGAAAGAGTATAAAACTCTACAGTGCTTGTTTTGAATTGCACAAAGTTTCAGTTGTCCCTTTTGAGACTAGATCTTGGGTTCTCCAGTCAGCTAAATTGGGTTTCCACAGTGACAATTCTTAATTTATAGGCTTCAAGCCCATTCCCCTTGATGACTTTTCAACTTGCTCTCTAGGTAAACCTTTAGTAAGTGGATCTGTTAGGTTTTCCTTTGATCTGACA